>JANTPM010000009.1:6228318-6255602 GCA_025434745.1 Erythroxylum divaricatum
GTGTGAAATGTTTGATTTTGTTTGTTCTGTCTTGGGTGGCATCCATGTATCCTCCCAGGGGGTATTTGGGTGTTACACTGATTCTAAGGGTTATATATATAAAAAAATCTCTCTCAGGAAACAAAGGCATTTTACTTGTAGGAGTTTAAGGTACAATAACAAATTTTTATTCCTTTTTAATTGATTTGTATACATTAATAACATAAATATTATTACATTATAAGTTATCGATTTTTTTCATATTTATTTCAGAAAGCATTTTTCTAGGATTCTGACTTCGACATGGTCATACATAAAGTATGGGAGAGGCGAGCTCGTACACGTTATTGTGACTTTATTGGTGTGATACACAAGGCTGATGTACGACTGCGTTATATATCTGAGCAAATATGAAGTCGTTAGCAGGAGTATTGGACATCATCTCTAGGTCAGAGCGTAACTCCACCAACAAACATGGACGATTGGGGGAAGAAGATCTTCCCCTACATACGGGAGAATCAATTACCTACCATAAGCATGCAGAGAAACTTATAAATATCTAAACTTTACATTTATATTCTAATTGTTTTACTTTGCTATATTTCAATTTAAATTGATGTGTGAATGTTGGAATGAAAATATGTGTATTATAGATAATGATAATGATATAAATGTATGGTGCTATATATGATTATGTTGAGTTATTTTATTTGTTTAACAGGGGATAAATATCATAAAAATAGAGAAAACTTTGCATAATTTTTTATAAAATCTAGTTCACATCTAATATTTTAGGTTAAATATGCAGGAAAATTCTGTGGGCATGAAGCCTACACCTACTCAAGTGTTTTTACACACTCACATGAAGAAACATGAAGGTGTGACATTTGTCAATACCCAATGTAGATAATTAAATGTATATGAAATTTATACTTTAACATTATTTCTTAATAATTATCACCTACTAATATAAACATTGTCTCCTAATAGTACCAAATAAAAGAAAGCATTCAGCGACAGTCTCAGGACAAAGAAACTGTTGATCAGAGTCAAACGTATCTTGATGCAATGTGTGGTAGGGACCGTCATGAAAAGATCTTTAGGCTAGGTTCATTTGTGAATACATGTTATTCGCAATCCTTCACCTCCAATACAGCAACATCTAGTAGACGGTCGCAAACCAATGAAATCAATCAGCTTCGGACGGGAGTGGACACATTGATGGACTACATAGCTTAATTGAGACATGAAGCGGATGAGTTGACGGCGAGGAGTAGCACCTTAGAGCATCCACGGTCACTAGGACATGAAGATTGTTGTAGTCTTTTGCTTTGAATTACAAAGACTTATTATGTACACTCTAATGTTTTCATTATCAACGAAGAAAATTTTAACTTTATATCATCAATTAACTTTTGTTTAAACAAATCAAAATATTATGCACAGATAATTCATAACTATTGAAATTATGCATTAATCATAAGATCATGAAATAAAATTAAATGTCAGAAAATTTTTTAAAAAAATTCTAGTTTTCTTTACCGACGGAAAATAAAAGTATATCGATAAAATACAATATATTTACCGACAAAAAAATAAACTATCGGTAAAATGTTAGGTATTTACTGACGGTTACTCTTCATTTTGTTGAAAATATTATAAATTATCAGGTTTTTCTTAACTACAATTCACCGACAGACAATTACAACCGTCAAAAACTATTGCGACGGAATATTTTATTATGTCAAAAAATTTACCAACTGCTTATAAAAGGTAAATATTCCGCCGAAAAATTTACCAACGGCTTACAAGTCCTTCCATCGACATATTTGTCGACTGTTACATAATATGTCCATCGTTAAATTTACCTACAGCTATTTTAACGACAGATTTGCCGGTCGATTAATTTCGTCGCTAATTTATATTACCATCAAAATATCACCATTTTCTGTCGAAAATTTCCGTCCCTAATCGCCAGTTTTCTTGTAGTGTTGCACAAGGATGGTACGTTGACATAAGATGAATGGGAAGACATTAGCTAAGATTTTACTAATTTTACAAGTATTGTTAATTGTGACTAATATTATTTCGTGTATAATCGTTCTAATGTTATTTTATACCTAATTGAGGCTATATATAATGAATGCTGACATAAGTCACACTAAATTTACGAAATATATGAAAGCAAAATTAACCACTGTATAAATTTGCATCCTGATAGGTAATAACGGAGATTTACATCCCGATGGATATTAATAGAAACTGACATCCAAATATTAAGAAGGAACATAAATAACAAAACCTAATAGCCAATATATACAGCAGCATTAACTATGTAACAGTCGTCATTCTTATCCCCCATCTCTTCAACATGTACACCACTTGAGCATATCAATCCGCCATCAACAACTTCAACATTCATAATCTTGCCACTGCAGTAGACAGAATAGAAAGAGGTTAGAAGGCGTTTGTCAATGTTGCGTAGGCTATTTTGCTGTTACATTGTTGACCAGAACAATAATTTTTAATGTCTATGCACTTGAGTGCAGGTAGGTGTGTTTTCTTGCCTGCTTTTTACAGACAAGAAACTATGGTAATCACTATGATCAATACTGAGCTGTATTGTAGAACTCTTCTCATCCATTGTATATCATTCATACCATAACATTGCAATTCCAGGCAATAGACATTAAAGCACGCGTTATACAGCAGAGTAACCTTCTGTAATTGTGAAATACTACAACTAACATCTTCATGCTTCTTGCATTTTGTGATAATAACTATATGCTATAGCATGAACTTAATTTTTTAGATTAAGAGATTACATTGTTTAGGAGCAGAACACCGCAACTAGCTAGAAGAATGATGGATTAAATTGCAGCCAAAATGTTGGAAAGCCATCTGATAATTTTCTAAAAATATCTGCATTAACCACTCTTAAAGATTGAAGAATGCAAGAAGTCCAATAAGTGATAGAATCCAAATATATTTGATATTAATACTTACTAAGGAAAGACAGATTTCACTCTCTCAATGTCCAAGGATTGCTGGAGAGAATGTGGGACTCCAAGCTTGATATGTAACTTCATTTGTTCAAATGTCACCCCAGGGATGGATCCTACATCAACTTATCTTAATATAGCAAGAAAAAACAAACAACAAGCTACAATATACGAGTGAACTACAAACATAATAGCTTCTGAATAAATAAGAATTTTCAAGGCAACAAATTCAACCACAATGTTCAGTAGCTCAGGAAGAGTACCATTAAAAACAAAGCCAACCTTCTATGTTTGAATGTTAAAATCCACTTTGCATGAACATCCATTCAATAAATTGATCTTCACAAGGTTTTACATTGTAGCGAAAACTCGTAGCCAAGATCATAATCTAAGTGCATAAAAAGTTTATTCATATATGGAGCTTGATAACAAAAGCCTAAGGTAATCACACATCAGTACACATATGCACTTTTTTTAAGTGTATGAATTCAGAAGAACTTGTATCAAACGATTCCTAAAATATAAATGAAATATTCAAATTGTATAAAATGATTTGATTCTTGACGGTGCTGGAGACAATGGCAACATTTCCAAAGAATTTCAAGGAAGTATCGAAATCGAAGTTTTTAATGAAATAGCTATAGTTAGAGATAACTATACATGACCAAGTTCATAACAAACTTTAAGTTGAGAATAAAACCTCCATCATTATTTCTAATCCCTAACAGGCCCAGGACATCAATAAAACCCTTCTTATGTCCATTAATAGAAGATCCTAAAAGAACACCCAAGCATGGTCATTTGGTGTCTAATTTCAGAATTTCACAACTGCAAACCAATTAAAAGAATTTGATTTATCATTGTAAGTAAATAAAAGGCATAGTCATTTGCAATACTAAAGAAGTCTTTGTGATGGCCTGCACCAGGCATTAAAATAACAAGCAACTGTATGCATATACAACATTTTAATTGAGGGGCAAATCTGAAACTCCATAACATATAAGTTCGTACCTCTACGAAATGCAGGAATAGAATTAGAAGATATAGCATCCCTGCAAGCACGCATGGAAGCAGCAGTAATATCTTGCCTAACACATACAAGTTCACACCCATCAGACAATCAACTTTCTTCCAGAGATTTGAAGACCCAACACAAGGAAATATTGAATGGGCATTTATCACAATAGCATGTACTAGACTCTGAGACAAACAAGAGATCTGAAGAAAGGCAGATTATACAGACCCATGTTGATCATAGCCAACGCCCATCTCAACAAACAAGAGCTTCATAGATTCATTGGAGCTCCCACCTGACTGCGTTGCTTGCATAGCTTGGAGAGTCGTGGACTGGTGAGACACAACAAGGAATCGGTTTGATGAGTTTCGTGGGAGATTCAGATTCAAGAGATTGCGGTAATTGGTAGAGTGAGAACTGGGCAAACAAGGAAGAAGTGGCAAATTTAGGATCAAGCAGGCACTCATAACGTTGCTAATGTAGCACTACACTTATAGATATTTTGATCTTTTTATTAGTTATTTCTTTGTTATTCCAAATTTATGTTTTCAAGCCAAACATTGATATTAAATTGTCATTAGAAATTCTTAGGAACAAACCAAACTAAATAATATATATTTTGTATAATCCTCATCTATTATATTCTTAAAGAATCATCATTCCATTCCTTATCTATTACAACAGGTGAACCAAACACCCTGATAGAGAAGTTAGTGTAAGCTGAGACATAGCCAAGAATGTGAACAGAAACAGATATCTGAAGAGAGTGCCAAGTTGAAAGAAGAGGAAACTAAAATATGGTAAGAAATGTAAAACCACATGTACTCTTGTGGACTTTCTGAGGGCAAAAATGTGAAAAAGACAGAAGTCAAGCAAATTTAACAGAATTGAAATGCCACATATGATAGACACCTTCAGCATCAAATGACATAGCAGACAATGGAACTGTCTCTAGATCACAAGAAGATTTGTTTAGATTAGTTTCCACTTCGGTCATTCTAAGCTCAAGAAAAGATACAAATTAAAGACTATTTCTTTTGATTCATGAATTTATGTGACCTAAAACAAACTACAATGATTAGAGGGAGTGAAACAAGAAAACTTTTTAAATAGTAGACATAGCTATCATATTAAACAGAAGTTTGAAACAATGAATCAACATGGAATATATGTAATTTTCCACATAGGCATAACAATGACGTCAAAACAACTGTGAAAGCCCATGCTTAATCAGTATTAAGTTCAAAATCTATTTTTTTCCTCCTCTACACCATTCCCTTTTATGGTTAAAGAAAGAAATTATGTCTGAAAAAGTTCTCAAAAGTCATTCGGAAGAGGCATATGAAAATAGCATATAGAGATCAAATAAAAATCTTCAAGTGAAGGTGACTGCACCAGAGGAAACTTTCATTTTCCCCTCTTTTGCCTTTCCTCTTCTACGATAATCTCCACAGTTTTTATTCATCATTCCACTGGATTATAAGTAGTCTTCAACCCAACAAATTTAACACAAATCAGCAAAAGATTCTTTGTTGATGATCTGAAAAGTTGGGGGATACATATCCCCTCTTCATCTTCATTCCCCAACACATAATCTGACTGCTGATGGCAATTGAAAACTCATCAAAAGCATAATTGACTAGGAGCATGAAACACTTTCGGAAAAGACTAATTTACAATTTCCTACATCGTTACAATCAACTAGGAAGCAGAGCGCCTAGAATGCTGAAACGAGAAGTCAATAGAGCTAGAAGAGCAGATACAGCTTTAAAACGGGATAACACTCAAAGCAGTCGCAAAATTCAAAGCTGAAAAAACCCATGATAGAAAAAATCACAGTAACATAAATATACCATCTTGGTGCCATATTCAATGGCTTACTCAGTGTGGAAAGTTCCATTTTTGCCAGTAATACCTTGGCAAATGACACGTTTGTTCTTGTCAACGAACACCACCGGCGACAGCGAATTTCTAGCTAAAGACCGAGCAGGGAGGGAGACGTTATCTTTGGTGCTTGGAAAGTCCGTTGGCTTACCTCGCCGTCTCTCTGTTCTAACGCACAGGTAAATATAAATATATATATATATATATAAGAAAGTAGGCTCCACATGACCCTTTTTAAATCCAATACACGGTTTGTATTGTATCATGACTATTCAGTTGTTGAGGTAGAAATATGGGTTAAGTCATTTGTTGCCATAATGAGTTACAATTGAAATAAATAATATATGAAGTTTTTATTTAATTTTAAGAAAGAAACGATGTGATCGAAATTATAATAAGTTAATTTCATTCAGTTAGTGAAATTTACTTAATGCAATACTTAATAATAAATACAAAATATAAATTGTGATTTAATACAGTAATTAAGATTAATCATACGATAATAATTTTGGTCACAAAAGGACTAGTTAGCAAAGTTGTCTTGTTAGTGTAAATCCCAAAATCACAAAACCTAAGCAATCACAATGAATGGTGAATACCAAGAAGCCCCATTTATGTGGAAGATGAAGCAGCCTTAACTTGAGAGCTCCATAACGCATACTTGGCATTTTCCTTCTTAGATCTTCTCCACTCTCTCAATGCTGCAAGAAGGACGTGCATCCCAACTGGCAGGAAGAACGGCTGCATAACACAAGTTTAAAAACGCCATTAATCTTCTGCCCTTGTTCGTTAAACTCGATGCACCTCGCTAATCAACCACCCTAATGGACTTTAAAGCGAGAAAGACTGCTGTTGGCTCATGCTCGTGATGATTGCAAAGTAGCTTATGTTAAAGCCAAGGTCATGCGATTACATGTTGTCCACCCACATCATACTACAGATTGATAATCAAGAGGGCTTCGAAATCAAATGGAATCATGAACAAAAGAAGAAATCTCTAGGAACATACCGAGTAGACTGCAAAGCAATGCTCAAACGAAAAGTAGCTGACAGACATTATAGATGGGTGGTAAAAAGCATCTTCTGCCAGAGATCTTGCTTGCCTTGAACACACTGACAAGAAGAGAATAAATTATTAGTTAGCCCATCTCCGATCATACAAAATGTAAGCGGAAGCTTTTACCAACTTGCAATAAGATCTATACAAACAAGTAATCTACAGTATTCTTACCAGCTGAGGCACCATAAGCCCCAATCGAGGCATTGGCATGAGCTGATTTCTCTGCCTCAAGGGAAAGCTTTACCTGATCAAAGAGAACAGAAAATCTGTACATCAGTTGTTTGACTCTCGCATCTAAAAGCAGTAGAATTGAAGCTAAGATGCGAAGTTTTGACAGCTCAAGCAGTGGCATCTAGTTCAACCAAAAAGACCAGATAAAATATTGACTACATAGAAAAGCCTAAACATAGGTCATGAAATACAAAGCGGTACTCATTGATAATGGACAAGACCACGTATCTCGCACCATATTGAAATGGAATAGGAAGGAACATTTGGAAAACCTAATAATACCAAAGGGCAAAGACTTGACAAGGATACGAATAGAATAGATCCTTCAAGCAAGAACAAACTGGAAGGTTGACAGTTGGAAACATGGAGAGGAGAAGGAAACTAAAATCCTTATTTAAATATTATATCTACTGACAGCCACGGTATACATTATTCAGTGAGATTACATTCCCTGTTTACTCATTTTGGGATCCATAAACTCAGTACCAAGCGTGCATACAAGTCAACAGAACTTTATGAAAATACTACCCCAACTTACAGGCTTCTCTTCTATTGTTTACTTGCTTTGCTAGTTTAACCCTTTTAGGTGTGTTGAGCATGGAATCCAACTTGTTTATCCTTAACGAAGAAAGTAAAGGTACCCAAACTCTAATTTTCACATAAAGATACCCCCATAACTGGTGAGTAGCCTTGACCCCCGAACACACTCAAAACTAATATATCTGTCTCTAAGTGCTTTAAAATTTGTGTGTGCTTACAAAGCTACCTACAAAACCTGAATAGTATATAGTTGTAGATATATCCCAATACAAGTTTTGGATTGTGCGATCATCAGAATATCCAGGATCAAACAGATCTCTCCTTATCCCACTGAAATGTTTTATTGACCGGGTACAGAACAATTTGAATTTGCAGTATAGAAAATGTCATATACTGCAAAATACAGATCAGGTACAAAGCAACCTATGACTATCGCCTAACTGCTCATAAATTTCACCAACGAATATGATACTTATCTAGGCAACTGACCTGCTTTCCAATATCATCCATAATAATCATCCTTGGCAATGATTGAACCTGCACGCATAATTTTCATCATAATAAGCAAAGAATCAAGTTGGATGAAGGTGATATGAGTGCCTGAACGTACCAATCTTGAAAGAGAACCAAGGGTTGTGGCACTTGAATGAAGGCTGAAGCATGTATGCTGTCGAGATAAGAAATCCAGTTCCCTATGGAAATCGGGGTAGAGAAGATGTTGAAGCAATACTTTTTTCAAGTTTCGAAACCTTCAGCAGTTATTATTTCACTATCACACATGTCTCAGAGATTGCATTAAAGACAAAATGTTCTCACCAATAGTTTATAAGTGTCAATAATGAAGAAAGTATATAACTTAAACAGAAAAAAGCCTGTTAGGCAGTTGGAAATGGTTTGCATTTATTCACTTTCAAGTAATTCAGGTTTTGGCAAGCAAACTTATAATGTGAATCAGCTTGGATACCATGAGTTATACAAGTCTGAACTAGACTAGCCGCTCAGAAGATCATTTTTCTTACCATTCTGTGAAGCCACTTTCACTGCCTAAAAGGTTGTACGTGCTTGATGCACCCACATAAAGGCTATTAGATTTAAGACCAAAAAGTTGCCTGAATTGCCCCATAAAAACTTCGAAGATTTTATGAAGATCCTGTTTCAAAATGTTCACGTTTCAAATTTGGGAAACATTAACAGAAGCAATCTGCAGTAGTAACACACTGATTTTGAGTTATATCACACAACCATAAAATAATTATTTGCTCATTCATTTCTTTATGTGAACCATAAATGTAACATTCATAAACAATGAAACTAATTATGAAAAGAGCATAATAAATGAGAACGAATCACCAGCTAACAGAAAATGATATCTGTTTTTGTGTAGGATCTAGTCACAGGACGACTCACAACGAAATCCTCTTTCCCTTGCTAGAGTTCTCCCCCTTCCTAGGCCCTAAGGTTGCTACTTAGAGAACTCATCTCTGAAAAACTTTCTGTCAACTGATTGTTAGCAAAATTATGACTGCCTTCTTATTCATCCTAATGCCCTATGAAATTGGCTAATACATGAGAGTTTTTAGGAAATAAAACATAATAGGAATCAGATAACTTATTCTCTTACTAAAATAGACTTACAAAAATAATAGACTTCTTAAATGTGATAAATACTGCCTGGATAAGATAAGCACAACAGAAACATGAGAAAACTACTACAAAAATATAAGATAACTTCCTAATCAGCTACTACCATCAGCCTCTAATTGCTATCCTTGTATCCTAAGAATATATCTGTTAAATTACCAGTATAATGGTAGAAAATGATTAATAGTGTAGGTCCTGTATTCAGATGAAAATCGGCAGGAAGGAAATTACAAGCAACATTCGAGAGGTGACCTTCTGTCCTTACACATATTCTATCCTAGCAAATTATGCCTACCTAATCTCCATTCCCCTTTGTCAACTAAATTTTCCCTGAACTAATGCCCTACCCTAATAACCATGCCACCTCATCCTTGTAGAATCTTGCCAGCAACAAAACAAACAACTAAAAAAGCAGAAATAACAGATAGCAACCCTTCAGTATCAACCTTGGGCATTTGGGCTTTCCTCTAAATCGTTTGGCCCCTTTTCTTTACTCCTGAGCAAAAAAAGCTTATCCGGAGGCCTATCAATACCCCTCACTTTGAGTGTCACCTTGCCCTCAAGGTGAAAGATGATAATTTATGCTGGATGTTGCCATAAGGCTCCCATGATGGCGCAAAATATAGCAAATTCTTACATTTGATAGCACTTCAGTGGGACTAGTAGTCCTACCAAGGATGAACCCCAAAGAGAGCTTATGGTTCAACTTTTCATTCCAAATCAGCTTGAAGCACTGGAGGCATCTCTATGTTGGAGGTATTAGTACCTATCAAATCCTTAAGATGTAATACATGGAAAACCAAATGGATGGTGGCTGAGTCCAACAGTTCCCCCTTTTACACCTTCATCAAGCCATTAAGAAATACTGCCACTAAAGTGTCATCATCTGGTTGTTTTAGTGGAATGGTTAACGCCTCAAACTCGTTTCGATATCGCACCACCGTGGATGTCTGCCACAATGATAGGAGGTGACATTGATGAGTCCCTTTGCATTTTGGTAAGCATCTTCTCAGAAGTTGGGTCTTTAACTCATCCCATATCAGTATGGGCTGTCAATTCTCCTCCTATTGTAACCACGCCAAGGCGGCGCCCCCAAGACACACCCGTACTGATTCCAACCTTTTTGCCTCTCTCAATTTGTTCACGAAGAAGTACCTCTCCACTAAAAGAACTGATGAGCTCAAGTCATCCTCCCTATCATATGTGGGCATCTCTAGTTTATGATCATACCTGTTGTGGCAGACTAGAACATTACTGCTAGATCCTGCTATTCCACGAGTTGCCGCCATCTCTAAACTTGAAGTTCAGTTGTGGGTCCTATCCCCACTTGACTATGCTATGCTTTTCCTCACATAAATGGTGCTCTTGTGAAGGGCGTTCAAGACCTCATCTAGCTTTTGGTTAAAAGAAGAAAACAAGGAGTCAAGGTGAAACAGATGACTTTCAATCATTGAAAACTTCTCTTCCATATTTTTTACTCTTGCTTCCATCCTTGTCGTTGGCATTCCCTAGGTTCTAAAACAAACTTTGATACCAAATTTGTTAAGTTACCAGTAGAATAGTAGAGAATGGCTACTTTTTAGGTCTTTTATTCAAATGAAAATCAGTGTGGAGGAAATTCTAGACAACATTCGAGAGGAGCGATTCTCTCCTTACACATATTATATCCTAGAACATATATGCCTACATGCTCTCTACTGCCCTCTACCGACTAAATATTCCCTTATCTGACACCCTACCCTAACAACCATCCACCACAACCTTCTAAAATCTTGCCAGCAACAAAACAAACAACTGCTAAAGCAAAAATATTAGATAGCAACCCTCCAATATCAACTTTAAAAATGTTGGGTTTTTCCTCTAATCAACCCCTTTTCTTTCCTCTTGAGTGGAAAAGCTTAACTAGAGGCTTATTAGTATCTTGTATATCATTATTCCCCTACTAGACAAAGAGCTTGTGCTCAAGCTCGAATTCAGGATTAGTCTCTTAAAATATTCACAGAACTCCCAAGCAATCTCCTCCAATGGTAGTCCCTGCCACTGCACCAATAATTCCCACCTTCCCTGTTGAGTGTAGATCATAAAATTGCCTCAAGGACTAGACTTGCGTTGCCTGCCAACAATGGTTTAAGAGGGACTACAGCTGAAGGTGGAGCTTCCTTGAACTCATTTAGGGTGACACATGCACCACATCATGAATTTTACTTCCCCACCAATAAGGCCAAACAACAAGTGAACTTGCTAACTTGCCTAACCACCTGAAATGGGCCGAAACACTTAAGGATAATAATTGCCTATGGGGTTATAATTTCAGCCACATCCATGCCCCCACCAAAAGTTGATCTTCTGATGGTGAAAGTCATGTGCTTGCTTCATTTCTGCTTGTCCCTGGATTATTGCTTAGACCATTGAAGGACCCAATGAGACGCCAAACAATGTGACCTAAGTATGTCACATGGGACTACCAAAAGGTGCTCTTGGATATCTAACAAACAAGTGAGCACACAATAAATTCAAAACAGTTCACAAGTGTTGTAAATGTTCAACCGGTGTCATGCTATACATCAATATGTCATATAAATAAATAAAAAAGCCAACACAAACTAATGCAAGTTAGATTGAGAGATCTTGTTCATTAAGACTTGAAAGGTTGACGGAGTATTAATGAGGCTGAAAGCCATGACAAAAAACTCAAAATAGCCATGACGGGTCCAAATGTCTATAGTTACCTCATCCATCTAGCTTGGAAAAATTTCCTCCCTCCATATAATTCAACCGACAATTCCTCCACCATTAAAATAAGGAACTTATCTTCTAGCATTTAACACCCAATTGCTGACACAAAATCTCCATGAGCCATCATGCTTAGGAGCAAGCATAGGAGAGGAGAATGGTCACTAACTTGACTAATGATGCCACATGCCAACATATCCTCACATTGTCGCTCAATCTCCTCTTTCAGCTAATGAGGGTATCTATAAGGTTGAACTACTACAAGCGTTGAGCTTGGGAGGAGTGCATTTTGGTGGTCACAAGCTGGAGGTAGCTTTGTTGGTTAACCAAATAAGTCTGAGAATTCAACCAATAACTTCTCTAACTCAACCTAGGGTGGAATAGACTCTTGTATATGATGAGCCCCTACCTACCTATCCAACCGTTGTCCCTACCACTTAGCTTGGTTCCCTCAAAGGTCAAAGCTCATAGTTAAATCAACAAAATCCCATGAAAAACCACAGTTGTGCTTCCTTATTAAGATGCAATGTTGTCAAATTCACCTTTTCTCCTTAGGGCGTTCGCTTATTTCCAAAGAACAACTCACACTTATAGATCCAAATCAACGGAACATCAATACTATCATATGAAGAAAATTCTAATATAGAATACCTAGGAACAATAGTCTCTCTGCCTTGCTCAATACTTCTTTCCTCCCTTTTGATACTTATAGGTGTAGTTGTTGCTCGCCACCTAATTGCTGTTGTTGTCGTGCCCCTTCAACTCTTGCAAAATCTCCTCTAGTTGCAAGTTCAAATATTTTTCACTAGACTTCCACCATAGAAAATCTCTGCTTGATATTTCACATGAGCACATCCATTCGGCTTGACAAGTCTATAGAGTCGTCCGTGACATCTAGTTTTGATACTAAATTGATATGTGTTTTTGAGTAGGATCTGGTCTTGAGATGACTCACAGAGAAATCCTTCTTTTATTTGCTAAAGCTCTTCCCCTATTTTTTAGGGAAAATTTTGATTGCCTTCTTATTCATCATAATACCCTTTAAATGTGCTGAATACATAAAGTATTTAGGAACTAAAATAGAATAGGAATCTGCTAACTTATTCTCCCGCTAAAAATAGACTTTCGAAAATAACAGACTTCCTAAATAAGATAACTATTCCCTAAATAAGATAATTACTACAAAAACACAAGATAACTACTATAGAAACATAAGATAATTTCCTAATTAGCTACTACCATTTGCTCCTAACTTCTCTCCTTTTATATTTCTTCCATAAGAACACATCTTGCATATCATAATAATATGCATTGGAAAATTAAAATGTTTGATACAAATGAAACATAACATATCCATTGCTAGTTCAAGGAAATATAATGAGAAATGAAAATTATTAAAATGGAAATCTGGGAAGATTACCATCTTATGTTGAGAATGTCAAGTCCCAAACCATGACAAGTTTTACATTACTTGTTCTAGCCAATAAAACCTTCTTGATTGATTGTTTAGAAAAATGTAATCTAGGAAAAGGAAATCTCGCGCATAATCATGCATATTAGATGCCCCCATACACAACTAAATTGCAAGCTCGAGTCCAAACAAAGTAATTCCATTCTACATGGCTTAAAAACACTTATAAGCTTTCACTACATATCAAAACAAAAGATGATTTTTTTAATGTGAAACAAATAGCAATTAGTACAAGTCACCACTGTTATAGCCTAAATGAATAAGCGTAGGTAAACATTAATGCTTTCATGACAAATCTAAGGGTCATGAGATTAGTCTAGGCTTGTTGAGTTGACAAATCCACTAATGACGGAACCATGAGATCCACACCTACCATTTGTACACATAATAGTAACATCTTTTCACTCAACTTTCAAAATATCATTGTTCCAACTAGAATTTCAATTATCTTTCAGTCAACCTAAGGACATTTGTTTAAACCAGCACACTGTCATACTTTGCAGCCAATAGAAAGAAAAGTGACCACATGCATTACACTTCCATAGTGAGTTAAAAAGCAACTCTGGGTTTATTAGAGAAAAAATCACCTCAGTTGATAGCATATGCCTGCCAGCAAGGTTATATTCTGAATCTTTTAAACAGCTTTTTGGGTTCCATACCATGACCCCTCCCCACATCTGCAATAAATAATTTGAAACGGTAACAACATTAGAAAATGAGCAAATAACTAAGTTTGAAGCACATGAAGATGTGAATAACTGGAGATATAAAGCCATTTGTGGTTGACACATCTCCATCTGGGAGCCGGAGAAGCAGAGGACATTCATTTCTAGAAGGCACATATCTGAAAAGAAAAATTAAAATTTGAGCGGTGAGTTTTAGATAAAGATGTTTCTGTATTTATTAGCAAAAATATAGCACATAAGCGATACAAATTAAAAGGTCCCAGCAAGGAATATAACAAACTTAAAGAAAAAGGTCACTCTATGAGATCCAAACCAAGGTTTCTGCCACAGGTTTCATGCAATTAACCAAAGAGAATATGTTTTGAGATGATCTTGCCATTTCACATGCTACTTTACAGATAATAACTAAACCCCATCATCGCATATACCACTAATAAGTTAAATAGAAAGTATAAGAGATGAGAACAAGTGAAAAAGAATATACACCACAAATTGCAATATCTTTGACCGTCCACCTGCCGCAACAGAGGTGTCTAAATGCCATTCATTTGAGTTCACCTGTTGACACCAAAGCCTTCAGGATTGGAAAAGATGGAATATCCATATTTTCTGCTTCTTTAGTCATCAAAATGTAGTAAAAAATTGAAAGGAACATACAAAGAAAGGAAGATATCCAGCATCAAAGATATGGCTGTGTAAATTTTCATCCCAGGAAGAAAATGCCGCCTTCGGGGTGTGGTACAAAACCTAATCAAAATGCAAGCATTAATGGAAAACAAGTCATAAAAAATTCAACGATAACAAGTTTCATAAGACCCAGAATGACGTCTTTACCTGGCTTTCAACACTAATATTAGCTATAGGTGCTAAAGCTTCAAGCACGGGGGCCAATAGATTTTCGTCTACCAACTCAAAATCCCTGCAAAGTAAGGTAATGAAGATTCTTGAAATCAATTCAATCGTAGTTATACCAGAATCAAACACATTATCAATGTAGACAATCATCAGGTATATTCCAACCTCAGTTAAAAGCCCTGTACTAAAACACATGGTTTCTCTACTTCATTATCAATCTAAAACCATTACAAACACAACAAGCTCATTACCAATCATAAATCCAATCGTCGGGATTGGAATTAAGCAGACTGAAAGAGAGAACAATCTTGCCATCAGCACCCACAGGCATAAACTCCGAAGGAATCAAACCTTCCTCTCTGCCACCGTTGGCAAACAATTTGACCAATACCTCCGCCGCCACTTCCTCCGCCGTCTCCAAAGCATCCCTTCCCACTATCCACGCGTGGCGGTGCTTTCCCACCACCGCCTTCACTCCCTTCTCCTCATTCACAACCACCACCACGCTATACACTTTACCGCCAAAACTGGAACACGCATTTCCCAACACAGACTCCAAAGCTTCATCCACAGCCTCATCATCATCAGAATCAAAGTTGATTTGACCTATGCCACCGCCACACCTGTACAAGCAAGGCAGAGGTTCCCCAAATGAGTGAAGACGACAGGCACTGCGTCCGGCCTCGACGGCGACAGTGAGAGTGAAATTAGCGGTGCATGAGCCGCATTTAGGGGTTGGGGAGGTAAGTTTGGTAATTTGGGAGAAAAGTTTGGACCGAAGAAGATCAGGATTGAAGTGATTATTGGGATTGGCAAGAATGAAGATTGCCTGGAAATGGAAAGGGAATAGTACTGGGTTGGATTGGATGTGGTCGGAGAGGGTTTGGATCTCGCGGAAGGGAAGTGGAGAGCGGTAGATTTCTACTGATTTCCACAACATCGGGAAACTTAGAAGGAAAGAGAAAAGGACACAGAGAGTGAGCTTGAGGCGCTTTGAACCCGGCTTTGTGATACGCATGGTTTTGGGGTCGAAATCAAAATCAGTATGTGGTGTGTTGAGAACATCAAAAACGTTTTGCCCAGGATTTGAAGGATCTGATGAGATTTCCGCCATTGTTGTTGCTTCGCCAACTCACACTCTCGTCTATTTTGGTAGAAAGTTTCTTTCTGGCTGTGGCTACAGTTCCCAAGGAAAAAGAGAGTCGCCAATGGCAGGGCTGTCCTAGCTCAGCTAGTATAGCGTATGGTTTTTTACCAAGTGGTTGTAGTTTCGATTCCCATTGACAGCGATGATATTTATTTCTCTTTGGTGGCGCTCTTTTCAACGCTGCAACTGTCCAAATTCCCGTGGCAAATTGCGCACATTATTTATATGCAGTTGCTTCAATGGCCATATCGTCTCAAACGACTCCTGCAACTTTGCAAGGACAAAGCATCCCTACCCCAAATCCATGCTCTCCTTATCACTACTGCTCTTTACACCCATCCAAATTCTGTAGCCTCTCTAATTTCTTCGTATGTGCGTATTGGTGACATTGTCTCTGCCCATGACGTGTTCGACAGATTGCCTCATACACGAGTGGACATGTGTAATTCAATGGTTCTTGCTTATTCTCGCAAGAATAATCCGACTGAGGTTTTAAAACTTTACCGTAATATGATAGCTGAAGGAGTAACGCCTGATAGCTCCACTTTCACGGTGGCGCTGAAGGCGTGCGCTAGCTTGATGAACTTGAGAGAGGGAGAGCATATATGGAGTCAAGCAGCGGACTTTGGGTACGAGGATGACGTGTTTGTTGGATCTTCTGTTTTGAACTTGTATGTCAAATGTGGGGAAATTAGTAAAGCTAAGGTGGTGTTTGATAAGATGGTGAAAAAGGATGTGGTTTGTTGGGGTACCATGATCGTTGGATATGTGCAGAGTGGGCAGGCTTCAGATGCGGTTGATGAGTATAGGAGGATGCAGGAGGAAGGGATAGAAGCAGATGGGGCGGTGATGGTGGGGTTGATTCAGGCTTCTGGCAATCTTGGGGACTTAAAGCTAGGTCTTTCAATTCATGGGTATGTTATTAAGAGAGAGATGCATGCGTATGATGTTGTTTGTCAAACTAGCCTTGTTGACATGTATGCTAAGAATGGATACTTGAAGCTTGCATCTCGTGTCTTTGAGGGGATGCCCCGTAAGAATGTTGTTTCTTGGGGTGCATTGATTTCGGGCTTTGCTCAGAATGGTTTTGCTATAAATGCATTTGAATTGTTGGTTCAAATGCAGAAACTGGGATTCAAACCAGATTCTGCGTCTCTGGTGAATGCACTTTCTGCATGTTCGCAGATTGGCCATTTAAAATTTGGGATGTCTGTACACGCATATATTGTTAGAAGGCTTGATTTCGACAAAATTTCGTATACTGCTTTGGTGGATATGTATGCAAAATGTGGTGCCCTTGCTTGTGCTCGTTTCTTATTTGATCAAATAGATTCCGAAGACTTGATACTGTGGAATGCGATGATTGCAAGTTATGGTATACATGGGCATGGAGTGGAAGCTCTGTCGCTCTTTCTCAAGATGAGGGAAAGAAACTTAAAACCTGATCATGCAACCTTTAATTCTCTTCTCTCAGCTTTAAGTCACTCAGGAATGGTGGAAGAAGGTAGATACTGGTTTAATGTAATGATAAAGGAATCTAAAATCCAACCAAGTGAGAAGCATTATGTTTGCATGGTTGACCTTTTCTCTCGAGCCGGAGAGGTGGAAAAAGCATTTCAGCTAATACAATCAATGAACATCAAGCCAGGGCTTGCTATTTGGGTAGCTCTCCTGTCAGGTTGCCATAAATGCAGGAAGTTATCATTTGGAATGATGGCAGCAAAAAAGATTCTCGACATAAATTCAGATGATCTGGGAATATATGCTTTGGTTTCAAACTTCTTTTCCTTGGCCAAGAAGTGGGACGAAGTTGCCATTGTAAGAAAGAAGATGAAGGTTACTGGATTAAGGAAAGTACCTGGTTATAGTGCGGTGGAAGTGGACGGGAAGCCTGAAGTTTTTCTAATGGAATATAAATACCACCGTCGATATCTGGATATAGTGCAGGTTTTGGACGGTTTGGATGACGAAATGAAATTAACCAGAGATAGATCAGACACCATTTTTATTGACTGAAATTCAAGATGTACTAGAGGAATTTTTGTTTGACAAGTTAAACTTGCGGAGGAATCCTAGTCCGCAATGTTTTGAAATCTGGATTAGTCATCGAATCGAAAGCTTTATTGATCATCGGTTTGATCGGTTCAATTACCGGTCGAATCAGTATGATGTCATAATTATGCAATAATTATATTTAATTATATTTAATATTAATAAAATTTAAAAATACAAAAATATACCAAAATAAAAAAAATAAAAATTTTATTGAACCATTAGTCAGACCGGTGGGACAGGTCTGACCGGTTAATTGACCGATTCTCACTGGTTCAATTGAAAACTAATTTTTAAGGGTAAATTAAACCTGATAGTTGATCGACCACCGGTTAAATCGATCGAACTGACCGGTCCAATCTAATTTTCAAAACAGAGCTAATCTGTCAACATATTAACAGCTGCATTTAATGGTATGGTAAGAAGTAGCACTCAAAAAATACAGAAACGTGCAAAATGGATGACTATGATGAAACAGACATCTACTTTTCCTGTCCTTGGTGTATGGTATCAAATGGAGATATGTCATTTCCTACATATTTCTATGAAAGCTAGAGCAGGCTGTTAATATTGAGTACACTGTTAGTCTTAAAGCAAGAGCCAGCATATTGAGACTATCATGAAAGGCTTCCACCGATGAAGAAATAATTCATTAATCAATGATTGATTTGTTATCCAATTTGAGATTGAGAAGAAATAATTTAAGTAGAGGTTGATTAAAATATCATATAATTATCATAAGATGTAAACATTCATGGTATTATATGTAATATTTTGAATTTCTTATAATTAATGAATTCCACATATCTAGAGTTATAAAAAAGAAGTCATTAACTTACTTGTTAGCACATGTTATTGATGCTTGAGAAAGATTAATAATTGCATTAAAAAATTCACCGGTAATATGAGGAATAGATAGTAATTGATTAAGCTACGCGATTCAAGTAGGATTATTTTTAGTGAGATCAAAATTTCTAAAACTATTTAATATTTATTGTTAATCATTCTACATTCCTTTCTTTTTATTATATTAAGTTGAAATGTTATTCAATTACATCCTTCCATTATTCAAATTGAATCAGAGTTAGACTAATATTGATAATTAATAAACATATTTTTATATGATGATACTCTTTCATCATTATATTACTTCTTCGTGACAATATCTAAAATTTACAATAATTTTTTGATACCATTATCATTGATTGTTTTATTTATTAATATCGGTACCAAATAAAACTATTTATTTTGTAGTTATTCTCTTGTTTTGGTTTTGTGCTTTCCAAAAACTCATTTTAGGTGTGATAAGTGATATTTGTTATAGGATTGTCTAAGTCAATTTATGTGATAAATGTGTATGTTTAGCAGGGGCAGAAGTAGGACGGGGTTATTTAAAGATTTGTAGTGTACTGAGCCCTTCAAAATTTAAAAAATTAAATATTTGGACCTCTTATCTTAAATTCATGGCTCCATCACTGATGTTTAGTATATATACTAGGATGATTAGCTCAGGTTTTGTATTATTTAAATATAACTTGCAAGTGTATGTGATTGTATATGATAAAGTGCATGGTAGGTTATAAATGAGGGTTTTTAAGCTTAGGTTTTGCATGTTTTTCATGTGTTTTGATGTATATACATCTTGCATGGTTGTATGTCAATGTTTAGGCAAGATTTGGACCTTATTTGTGTTGATTATCAACTTACTTGCATATGGACTTATTGTAGGTTTCAAAAGAGAAAAAAAGAAGAAAATAAGGATGGAAAACAAAACCCAAATAGAAGCTGGAATTTTCTAGCTTTCCAACTAGCAATTTCAGCTTGCTCCACTTGTATCTAAATCGGTTTAAGCACCTAAAGGGGTACAAAAACCCCCCCATTTTAAACCTATAAAAGGAATAGGGTCATGTAGCACAGAAAAAAGAGGAAGTTAGACACATTTTGGGAGGATTTCAAGGAGAATCAAGTGATTTCAAGTGATCTCAAAGCTACCATACTAAGTTCCAGCTTTGTTCTTCAACTCATAGACTTTCTGTTCTCTCTTTTCTCATTTATTTTTTTTAGTTATTGTGTGGAGAAGATGTATGGACTTTTGGGGATATTTTTGATGATTGTAATGGATTTCTAAGTAGATTTAGGGTTGTTCTTCCCATAACTATGTAAGAACTCGCTTTGGTTTAGCATATAGTTTGCTTTAGTGCTTATGATGTGTAGACTTTATATACTTTGCTTACATTGAGAAATGGAGCTAGGAAATCAGTTTGGATGTACCACAAGAGTGGTTTGCCTTGAGAACACTTCACACATCAAGCTAACATGACATTTAGAGAAAGATCTTAGATGTTTTGATGGTTGTCCAATAGGTTACTTCATATCCACGTAACGATTAAGTAAAATATGTAGGTTGAGAGATCACATATAGAACTTTAATCATTATCTTGAGCTTAACTAGTTCAAGTATTAAGAGAGAAAGGATCAATACATTATAATGCCTAGGACTATGCATGATTACATTACCAAAGTGAGGAATTACATGTTAGAGAGAGAATGGCCCTAACCTTTATAATTTGATTATCTAAACCAAAGTTGTGTTCTTATTTTTGTGACATTTTGAAGTGTGTTTTCAATCCTTTAAATTGTGAATTTTTGTAATTTCAATCTCTTATTATTTGATTTACTCAAACAAAAGTCAATTTGAATTATAAGGTGACTAACCAATCCTCAAAGGAATGATATCTTGTTATACTATTTTATATGAGCAGTATATTTGCGATATAGCAAATTCAGTTAATTTTAAAACTTTGAGCTAAACATGAAAGAGCTATCAAGGTGCATATGACATTTGGGAGTGATAATCCACTTATTTTTCACTTAGAGATCCACCTTATTTGTTAACAAAAAAGAGAAGAGAAGAGAGAAGATTTCATGAAGTTGTAAAAACCAATACATGATCCTAAGGGAGTAAGAAATATAAATGGCATACCATTAAAAACTAATAGTTAAACAACCCATATATAATCAATTAACCAATAGTTTTTATGAGCTTATACATTGTCACCTACCATATTCAATCAATAACTAAAAGACCAGTTGTTTAGGTGAATAATTTTGAGATGAAATTATTAAATTTAGAAATGATTAAAGTGATTCATTGTGGACTTTTTAAGATCTGTGACATTGTTAAATATAGTCGAGTTAATGATAAAGCTCTTTACCTTCACTTATTTCCTTTATATTTAAGAGACAAAGCAAAGAACTAGTTAAATTCTCTACCTTTATAATCAATCACCACTTAAAAAGATTTATTTAATGGCCTAGTGAAAGAAGCATGCCAAAGATTACATAATTGGTTTGAGAGACAAAGCAAAGAACTAGTTAAATTCTCTATCTCTATATTCAATCACCACTTAAAAAGATTTATTTAATGGCCTAGTGAAAGAAGCATGCCAAAGATTGCTTAAGATGGATGTTATCACTAATCTTACAGTCCAAATTGCTTCTTTCCAAAAAATTTATAGAATAGCCACCTAACAACAAATGTTATCTAAGTGTTTTTGCTAGTTTGTTCATTTTGCAATATGCCTCACCAAGACCATAGATGTGAAGTTAATCACCTATTTAAGTTGGTACAAATAGACCAATCTCATTATGTGGGAAATTTTAATACGTATTAGAACAACCATTTTTTGAACAAGTTCAATCATGAATAACATTGTAACACCCTCTATACAGAACCTACAACCATCCACACATGTAGCAACCAAATTCTTGTACATGTATTCAAGGTTTAAAATTCTATTTAATGATATATACATATTACAAAACTCCCAATGTTTAACATTATCATTTAACAGTAGTAATACATCTTTACATTTACATGGTAATTCAAAAGAAAATATACAATTTCTTTCTTTATTACATGTACAATCATATGTAACTAAAAACACATTCCAAAAGTACGTTTTAATCTATCTGTTGGCCTTGGTTCCTGCAGATGTTCTTGTACCTTACTCCTATGAATTGGACCTACACGGATTAATACCCGTGCTAAGCTTGAAAGCTTAGTAGAGAAAACATTTAGTTTAGATGACCACTCACAACAATCATCCACGAAGCACATACATTCATAAATAACACAACTCACATACCATAAATTCACTTTTATGAACCAAATATTGATATTCAACACTTATGTAAACAATGATGTCATATTTAAGTAAAGTAAATAATGTAAATATGATTCAATGTATTATCCATATACTGAAAATGAGCATTTTATAAGCCAATTATTGATTTTCAATGCTTATAGATACAAATTGTCCATATAATTGCACACTAATGCAATTCTTTATTACAATCAATAAAAGTGATCATCCACACCAATTATTCATGTTGTCATATTGTATTTCTTATTTATGACTGTTAAATTTCCTTTATGTGTTAAGCTTGTACATGTTCTGTGGGTGTGGATAACGGGTGTTGTGGATATATGAAGATATCAAACTATGGATATGCAATGGTATCGAGCTGTGGATACTTGAAGGTATCAATATGTGGATACCCGAAGGTATCAAATTATGGACACCCGAAGGTATCGAACTATAGCCGCTGCATTGTAACCTTATAGGCATGCCTATCTATCCATCACCAAGACAATGAAGTAGGCATTGTAACATTTTCTTTTCATCATTTACTAATTTCACGATTAGTATATTAACAAGTCATATGATATACATTTCAAGTCATAAAATATGTATTCATGTTCATGCATGCAATTCATAATTCACCACCATTTAAAGGGTATCAAAATCACACTTGTATAATCATACTATACACATATGAGTAATGAATATGCATACAAATCATTTATGTACATGTAAATTTTCTTTAGTATGCATTATACTCAATATTATATTCCAATGTTCAGTCACCCAATTCACATATGCTAAGTCTTATTTCATTTATTTCTAGGTTTTTAAAAAGTTTCATACATATTCCTAAAGGTTCAAATAAGATGTTGTAAAAATCAGAAGCGAAAACAATGTCATGGTTGTGAAAGACACTCTTTCCATTCATGCCACTATTTGTTCCTTAATATGCATATAGAAAACATCAGCAATGGGTTTCAGGCTCTTCTGGAAATTTTTTTCTCTATGTCTCTAGTTTCTGTAGCACTAACATTAATTTATACCATTTGGACCTCTAAATCATAAGATATAGACAAAATATCACAAGCTACTGCAAAATAGGGGCAAAACTTCTCTAACTTGGGTTCAACTTGTCTGAATCCATTCCTTCTTCATTAAAGTGATAAAACAAGACATTTAAATAAAACATAATCCATATCGAGTATTAAATTTAATTCAAACCATCCTAACATAAACAAAATGTTCTCAAAGTTATATTAAAAGCATAGTTTAACTAGCACTTGTCAGCTGTACCCCCTTAGTTGTCTCACATATGCACACTCTATTAAACTCATCCCTACTCAATACAAAAAATAACATAAGTATGACTTTGTTATTAAATGTATGATTCTTTTATCATTATCGCTCCACTCATCACCAAACGCATCAAACAATCTTTGAAATGTATAATTAAGATCAAACTCTTACCTCAAACAATAATAATCAAACAAAACAAACATAAACACTAATAAGAGCATAAATCTAAGTCGTAAATCTTCTAAGAAAACACTAAAACCACACTCTAACGCCTTGAAAATATATTAAGTTTTGCACCAATCAGGATCATTACAGTGTATTGAAGAATATACATGTATAAATTATGGGTGAAAGGAACCATATATGCTTCTAAAATAAGGAAAAATCCAAAAGAGAATTGCTAGGAGAAATTAAGTAGTGGAGTGGAGAGCAACTTACTAATGTTAGAAATCCTAAAAGCTTATTTGTTTGACTACCTTTACTAGTAGTTACACTCCCATCTACCAGCTCTATTGCAAATTATTAAAATATTTATTTTATAGCCTAAAATAGTACTCATTTTATATATGTATTTATAGTTATTAAATAAAATGAGTAGTAATCTTTTCATGAGCATTATAGATGTTAACAAGCTTAGTAGACCTAATTGATATTAAGAATTATTCTCAAATAAGAAAAGAAATTGTTTGTTCTTGTCATTATAATTCCACTAGAGCCTGATGTTAATGCAACTGGTGAAGTATAGGAGAGATATCGATGTCATATTGATGACACTAAATAAGCTATATGTCTGATGTTAGCTAGTAGGTCTTTAGAGCTTTAGAGATAATATGAGAACATAGATGCTTATAATATGATACTACATATTATGGATTTTTTTGGTGCATAAAGTAAGTTAAAAAAGTATGAGATTTTCATAGCATTATATCAATGCAATATTGTAAAAGGCAACCTCATTTATGTTCTTGTTATGGATTCTTTTAAGAATAAGAAAATTGGATATAAGAAGAATATGAAATTGAAATTGAAGGCTTATGCTAAAGCAACAAAGTAAACTGAAAGTGACAAGAAACAAAATGATGAAGGCACATATTTTTATTTTGGAGTTGATGGAGACTTGAAGAGGAATTATAAAGCTTATCTTATTAGCTTGATGGATAAGAAGCTTAATATAGAAATGATTTATATGAATTAAATCTAGAAAGGGACCAATCATTAATATAATTATTAAGAAAAAGATTAAGCTACAAAAAAATTCATCTCACCTATGATATTATAGGTTTGATTCTATCAATGAAACTAGAATCATGTAGTTTTAAAGAAGGATATTTAATTTTTTTTCTACTATGAAGCGTATGAAACATGTGAATCTTATTTGTTGGGTAGGATGACTAAATTAGCCGTTAGTGAAAAAAGAGAACATGCTAGTGAGTTATTGAAGCATACACATTCAGATATATATAGATGTATGTCTACTCTTACTAAAAGTGGGTACTCATGTTTTATTTCACTTATATATGATCATTCTAGATATGAGTATATATATTTAATAAAAAGAAGTTTGAATCATTTGAAAGTTTCAAATAATTTAGACTTGAGGTTAGGAAATAAACTAGTAAAAGTATTAAGGCATTTAGATATGATTGAGGTGATGAATACTTATATCATGAGTTTCTTAGTTAATTAAAATATAATGAGATTCCCTTATAATGCACATCAACTATAATTGGAATATTTGTAAAGAGAAATTGTGTTTTATTAAAAATGGTACATTCTATAATGAGTTATGCAAAATTTCCTATTTCCTTTTAAGGATAGGCCCTTAAAATTATTGCTTACCGCATAAATGGAGTTCCATCGAAATTGGTTGACAATGCTTTATATGAGATATGGACTAATAGTAGACCAAAGTTGACATACTTAAAGATTTGGAGATATGATGCTGATATGAAACATAAAATATTTGATAAGCTTCAAGCTAAATAAGATAAATAAAAATTTATGAGGCATCTAAAAAAGAGTGTCAAATATCAATTTTACCATTCTCTTAAGCAAAAGGTGTTTTTTTAAAACATACCACAATTTTAGAAAGAGAATTAATTATCAAAGAAAGATATAGGCTAAAGTAGAAGTTAAAGAACCACAAATGCACATCTAAATGTAATACAAAAGTCAACTTAATACATAAGATGTATAACTAAGGGCCTAGGAGATGTAGACTCCACAATACACTACTGGATATATTGTTGCCCAGCTAAATTTGATCTATATATTAGAAAGGGGAAAAATAACAATTGTTTATAAAAGATGACCCTAATAGTTTTAAGAAAGCGATGTATGGCACTGGTTCTTTAAAATAGTATAAAGTCATAAGACCTAAACTAAAATTCATGAACACTGACCAAGTATCTAATTTTGTGGATGCATTTAATGGTATTACACCTATTAGTTAAAAGTGGTTTTTAAGAGAAAAATTGATGTGAACATTAATTTACAAATGTGCAAAGCAACGATAGGGTCCAAAGGTTAGCAATACTAATCTGTAAGGATCTTATTGGCTATTTATGTATACCATAATTATGAAATCTAGAAAATATATTTATAGCCAACATTTCTTATTGAGAATTTACTTAAGGATGTGTATGATACAACCATAAGATTTTGAATCCAAAAGATTTCCTAATCAAGTATATAAGTTAAAAAAGTGCATTATGGACTAAATTAAGTATGACAAAGTTAGAACATAAATTTTGATAAGACATTTAAAGACTTTAATTTTATTAAAAATTTGGAGAATAGGTCAAAAGGGTTTCTTGCTTTATCTTAGCCCATGTATATAGATTAATGAGAAGGTTAGTGAAAGTGCAATCATCTTCATAGTATTATATATGGGTGACGTATTACTAATTGGAAACAACATATATATGCTTCAATTTATAAATATTCAGTTTTCTAAAAGCTTCTCTATAAGAACATAGGAGAACAAGCCTATATTTTGGGTACAAAGATCAATCAAGATAGGTTTATCCTACTCCACAGACATAGATAAAGTGTTAAAGGGGTTTAATATGAAAAATTATAAGAAGAGATTCTTACCTATATCATATGAGAGTTCTCTCGATGAGTATAATTCTAAAGAAACAAAAACATAAATATAATATGGATTATATTTCATATTCTTTGACTATTAGGTCAATCATATATGTGATGCTATGTTTGAGACAAGATTTTTCTTATACTTTGAGCATAACAAGCAAATTTTACGTTAATATTAGTGATGATAATTTGATGGCTTTGAAAAATATCTTAAATTACTTGAGAATAAATAAAGATGTTTTCTTGATCTTTAGAGGAGTTGAATTAAGAGTTCAATTATATTTGATGCAAGTTTTCTGTAACATCTCATCACCGATGGGAAGGGTAAATTGGTCATTTGGGACGGGTTAGGTGAGTGTAAATATACCTCAGTATGTTCATGCATCATATAGCCTCTATATAGATATGAATGGTAATTTTTGCACATGCACATGATTTGTACATGCAT
>JANTPM010000009.1:6273146-6285413 GCA_025434745.1 Erythroxylum divaricatum
ACTATTGAGAATGTATGTATCTTCGGTTTGATGTAAAGGATCCAACTATGAGGGTCAACTCCTAAATTTGAGGAGGCACTAATTGCCAATATGAGGAGTATACAGGTTCACGTTATGTTCTGGGTAAGTATGTTCGGGAAATGCAAAGTTTATCCGATGAAGGTGTGATAAGCACAGGAAGCTAAGGTTGCGAACAAACTACAGTGTGTGGAGAAACGAGTATAAATGAGAAGACATCAGAATACGTCAATGCGAAATATGAGAAAATCTAAAGAATGGAGAAAATCAGTCAAGAAAGGTAAGACAATTGAGAAATTGAAAAGAACAAGAGGTAATATAGTTATTTGAGGAATTACAAGAATCAATTGGGGATAGATGGAGTTTTGGCAATATTTGTTCAAGTTAACAAATTCCTCGACAATACCACGGTATTGAAGGTTAAAGTGGTCCAAGCGAAATTTGATGATATGTTAAGTGTATTCGAAGAGTTGGGAAGAATAGTTTGACTACTTGAGGAAAATGAGTAAATCATATGAGGAACGAAGGTAAGGAAAATTTTGAGGAATTATATCACCGATATTACTTATATCGTCTGGATTTGGAAATTTAGTAGTATTCAATGATTTCTGCATAAGAGATCAGGATAAGGATCAGCGTAGTAAAGTGAAGTGAATTCATGTGCATGGAGACAATTGAAACCTCATAGGTTGATTGTTGATACATGAATTGAAATTTGTTGTTATGGTGATTGCTGGAAAGTTGAAGGCATCATATGTACAGAAATATTTTGACTGTGTATAAGATATACAGACCATGAAACTTAAGGTACGTTTTGAGTTGAAGAAATTGACTACAAGACTGAGACAATGGGTAGAGTTACAGGAATATTATGTTGTGCAAATGAGTACAAAAATGGCAAAGCTAGTGTTGTAATCAGATGCATTGAATAGAGAATTCAATAGCAATGAAGTATGAATTCAGTTATAAAGGCTATCAGATCTAGTGCACTAAAGAGTGCTGAATGGAGTCAAATTCAGGGCAAAATGAAGTGCCATTAGTCACTGAAAATGTAAGGTCGGTTTCACATGAACAAAGCTTAAGTGAGGGTTCAGAAATTGTAAACCTTACCAAGGAATCGAAAATGAATGTGAATTTTGAGTTCGAGTAGGAAAAAGGATACTGGGTGATTGAGATAAGAAGTATGCGTGTCGGTAAAGATGATTGAGCAAATAGACTGTCAGAAAAGTACAAATGGTGGTTTAAGCTATACATCCTAAAAGAAATATGTCAAGTGACTGAATGTTTGAACTGTCGACGATCTTAACTGTCAGAGATATGTTTGAAGATCGGGCAACACGCTCTTCCCCCTTCTCTCTCCCCTTCTCTTTCTCCCTGCCTTGGTCCGATGAGCAGGGCGGTCGGTCGATAACCCAAACGGTCTTTTTCCTCTTAAGAGGTGGCTCAACCTCTTCCTCCTCCTCTTCTATGACCGCTAGGCCTTCACCAGCCAACTGAGTCATCACTGTTGACTGCTCGGGTACAACTGCCAGGGCAAGCGCTGCAGATGGCTTGGGAACAGTAGGACGAGCGACGTCCTATTCAGAAACAGTAGGCCAACCGACATCCGCACTGGACTCTCCTTTCTTGTCCTGTCCCTTTGTCTTCGAAGAGGGCCTGGCATCTTTGTGCTGGCCTCGGTAGGGTTAGAGGACCCGGCGAAATCGTTAAGCCTTGCCATAGCTGCACAACAATAAAAACAGGTTAGAAATCGAAACCAATACTTACAAATACAGTAAATAGTTCAATCACGAGGAGTTAACCAGAGATGGCAGTTTCTTCTCCTAGCCTGCTAATTCAGGGTGGGGGGTCGATGAGGAATGAATCGGCCGAGGCCCCCCTGCAATATCCCAGAATGAGACGATAGAAGTCATACCGACCGAGTCCCTTAATGCGATCGACTACCACCCTCTCCTCTTTAGTAAAAGACAAGCTCTACGCTTCGTTCCATCGTTCGGCTAGAGGACATCTCCACAGCTGGGACTCAAAGGAAGATCCCGAAGGCCTCACGAAAAAGTACTTCATCCGCCAAGCTTGGATTTTTGAAGCCATTCCGGCCGGGCGATATCGATCATCTCTATACTGCAGATGAGGGACCCCGGCTCCAACGCGTGAACTCTGGTTCATTCTTAAAAAATGGCGTAGGATGCCGACCGAAGACGGACAGCCGAACTGATGGCACAGTAAGGCCAAACCGTTAATGAATCTCCATCCATTCGGAGGAATTTAGCTCGGCCTCAATTGGTAGGCGACGCACACCTCGTCAATGATCAGGGCATACAGAAGCTTCATGCCACCGACCAAAAAGAAGCTGTTAGAAACAACAAAATACCCTCCCAAATTGCTGTGGATCCGTTCGTCCTCGGAGGCCAGCCTAGGTTCCCAGGACAAAGGGATATTGTTCCTAATAATCGACCGATTCAACTCCCCCACGGTCATCGTTGATTCGTCTTTCGGCGGCTCCTCAACGACCAGCCCATCCTTCCGGTCACTCGCCGTGACTCCCTCAGTACCTCTCACCCCCGGCACCGCCACCACTTCCGCCACTACTTCAAGCGGCCCGACTAGTTGGGAGGCCCTCTCGGCGGTTTCATCCCTAGGGCTAACCCCACTTCTAGGACTGGTTGACGACATGCTTACAAAGAGGAAACTTTGAGCAAGAAGCGAGAAAAAAAGGACGTACCTAGTTGGTGATTGAAGTTGGGAATTTGAACGACGGTTGAAAGAAAACTCTGGAGACTGTAGGCAAGAATGTGCAAATGAAAGCAGAATGAAAGCCGGATAACAAAACAAGCGTGAAGAAAATCTGTAGATTGTCGATCCTGAATATTTATAGAAGATTAGTCGAATGGACGTTCCAACCAACGCTTGACGCATGGAGAAAATCCAAGTCAAACTTAGACACGTGGCAGAATCTGAGCTGAGGTGAATTAGGGTTATTAGAAATTCGGAACGGTGCACCAGTTAAAAGGACGCACCTGACAACTGCACAGCAGTCAAAAGGACGTACGTGACAGTCTGTTAGAGGGCGCGAACTGTCAGCAATGATTACACCTAGTGTTTCATTTAAGCCTTGACGTCCAATCGATCGGCCCTACCACTACACTCGCCCGATTGACCTCATCGTTGCACCCGGTCGACCTGCCATATCGCTATAGCCGATCGATCGGTTTTGTCATTACGTCTGATCGATCGATCGGGCCTAGCACGAGCTTCCTTTGAGACACGCTATTTGATCCTTATGTACTCCTTCGACCCCTCCCCTTTGTCAGACTCGAAGAGTAGGGGGCTTATGGTTGGGTCGGTCGTGCTAGGCCTAAGCCCAGACTCATAATGACGCATGGGCCGATCAGCCCATCCTTTAGAGACTGACCTAATTCCTACGGATAAATCATATACATTTATTACCTCATCATGAAAAAGATACGATTCCCATAACCCTACTTTTCTCTATTCATCAGCTACCAAAACCTCTCACAGAAAGCTGACTTGAGCGTCGGAGGGGCCTACCGGCTATCAACCTCCGGCGTGCCTTGTGCTGTTTTGCAGGTATTCTTTTGTTAAAGACAACCAATCTCATAGATCCAAACAGTAGCGTCCTGCCTCACCAGAATCGGGCAGAACCAATAATATTTTCATATTTATTTAAAGTTAATAAAGTTAAATTTAGTAATTAATTGATTGCATTAACTATTATATGATTCTATCAACTAGTAATTAATAACTGATTCTATTAATTGATTTGATCAGTAGATTGTATTAGTTATTTGGTAGGGATGTTTAATAAAATTAGTTGTTTCGTATTAACTCTTTATGTGTGAAATAGCTTATGAAAATATAACTTTAAAAAATTATAAAAATATAAATATTATATATTTTAATATTTCAATAAATATTTTTATAAAAATTTAAAATTTAAATATTTAAATTTACAAAAATTAAATTTATAACTATAATTAAAAAAACCTCTCATATGCACATAGAACTAAATGTTAATTCTCCGTATAACAAGTCATTATTACAATGGTCTACTTTGTTATGAAACCATAGATGGATAGTCAATAATCAAATCAGGAATATTGTACTTTGGTATCTATTTGTCAAATATCTCTAAAAAAAGTTGAAGACTCTGTATCTTCAAGGCAGTACTTTCATTATTAGAAAACGTGGGGCAAGATTTCAAATTGCAAGTTGCAAAATAAATATCTTTTTATTTATTTTTTTAAAATTAAGATCAATTTGAATTTTATAAGATAGTTCATACATAAACATAATAAGTACAAACATAAATGATAATTTATTACAAAACTTGATCCTTTTCTTGAAGTTTTCCTTAAAATATTCTTAAAATTGGTTCATTATAACTAGTACAGTTTTACATGAATCCATTCTCTAACAATGTTTACATGAATTAATTGAAAAAGCTCTATAAGTAAAGTGGAGAGGGATGAGCAATAAGTGCTATCTTCTTTAGAACCTCAACTTATTTATAATAAGATTTGAATTTTTTAGTAATTTAATATCAAGTAAACTTTAATTGAAATTACAATTAGTTCTAATTAAATATCAAACAAATAAGATTCAATATCCCATACTAATTTTTATTTATTAAATATATCATACTTGATCTTTAAAGTTTCTCGTATTTTACTATCAAATCCAACTTAAGTAAAATTATCTTTCTCCTATTAACAATTCTCTTTGTGTGACTTATTACGTTTTTAAATATGTTGACAATAAATAAAAATTACAACTCTAAATTGTATTTAAAAGTAAATAAATTAAACTCTTTTAATTTATCATTAATTCTCTAATTAAATATGTATATCTATATGTCAAGATTATAGTCTAACAATGCAGTATGACTATCAGAATATTAGGAATGTCAAAATATTTTTAACTAACCTTTTGTATATATTTTTCATATCATTTCATCATTTCATCATATTATATTCTGATTAAAAAACTATAGATCATGGAATTAATGTCTACTTTATTTGAGTCCAATCATATTAGTTATCCACTATTAGTAATTGATTCTATTAATAACATTTGAAAATTATTTTTCAAAGTGTCATTCCATTTTGACCAAGAATTTCGCGAATCAATAATAACTAATACATTCTCCATTATCACTTAAAGTTCATAAATCCTATATTAATTTCGCAACTACATTCATATAGTTCATATTATTTTCAATGAATATTGATTGAGTTATCCTTGACAAGGATAGGTCTTAAGTAGTATTAAAACATAACACCTATATTAGATACTTTAAAGATCTCATGTTAAAGGATCACCTATATAATTATCTCAATGAGAGCTTTCAAAGAATATAAGTATGTTCCAAATATGATTCTTATATCATAACTTATTCTTTAATAAATACTCATATATTTGTCTAAATATCTTCATATTTTAGTCTATGAGAACAATTGTTTTCTTAATAAGGAAATATTTTATTGATAAGGAAGAAGTATAATGTGTATTAGTCTTTTTAAAGTTTATTACTATCCATGTAACACCTACACACCCCCTAAGAGGATATACAAATGCCACATAAAACAAAACTAAACAATCCATAGAATTCCAAGTTTTTAAGGAAACTCATGCAAACATATACTACATTTTATTTGTTCTTGACAATAGTTAACCTTATACACATTGTATAAATATCATAATACATGCTTTAAAAATTCAGATCCAACTTGTATTATAGTTATTAGAAACTATATATGCAAAATACAAAAGGGTCTCATCATAATGAGTACAACCAAAAAATGAACTCAACATTTCTAAAACAAAACACTTTTTCTTAGCCACTGCAGTTGTCTTTGTCTTAGTCTTTAAACTTTCTTATCAGAACCTACATGAAGGCAAAAGTACCGTGCTAAGCATATAGCTTAGTAAGAAACAACTAAATAAGATATAAATTAGCATCTATCTATAACAATCATCTGGCATTCACATGTACAGAATCAGATCATATCACAAACAATTTTTAATTGTTCATATTAAAGAGTAATCCAAACATTATTTGTCTCAAATAGAATATGATTCATCAATACAGAACAAAACATTTAAATACCAGTATATAATGTTCAAGTATCAGAACATGATATAATATTTTCATATCAGAACATAACTTGTATCATATTACGATATGTCTTGTATTAAATCAAAACTTATCTTGTTTCAGAACAAAACTTAAAATCTAATAATAGGATATCATTGTGTTAGATTAGAACATAACTTGTAACATATTGGACTTATTTATGTCAGAACATAATTTAGCTTGCATCAGAGCGGATCATATATTAAAACACAAACATATTAACCTGCTGGTCCTATTTATAGATTTAGGTAATAGGACCATATCAGAAGATACCATGATTGGTATCACAGAACAAAAGAGACTTATGTCTCAAAATCAGGGGACATTGTAGTGTCGATATTCAGGAGATACCATAGTGTCAATAACTAGGGGACATCGTAGTGTCAATAATCAAGAGAATTCTTAGTCTCAAGTTATAGGAGCAGCTATAGACCCTTTTAGGTATGCTTATTTACCCACAATTAGGACTTGGTAATTTAAAATGAAACATTTTACATTTCAGAATCACTTGACATTGAAATAATGCATAAGTATGAATTTAACTTCTTATGCTCAAACTGAATATATTTATTCACACTTGAACAAGCTCATTATGGCTCGTGAATTTAAGAAATTGCATCAATATACCAATTATACATTAAGTAATTACACTTTACAACTCACCTAAGTTCACAATTCACAAACATTCATAACTAACACATCACTTATATCATTTAAATCACATTTGTGTTCATGAGTATACTTCATTTCTTTAATAACTTATAAATTCCAAATTAAATCCTTGTAATTAAAATAACACCTTCCATAAGTTATTACTTCAATTGAAAATCTACAACCTATTCATCCTTTAACCAATTAATCTAATCTCAAACTAGGTTCATTACAAAGCCTAAACAACTTCAATTATACCAATGTAAGATATATTATCCTACTATGGTTCAACAATTACATAAAACAAAGATTACCATGCTAAGGCCTTGCTCACAATCATAGGATGAGTGCCATAATCGTGGACTACCCATTTTCCTGTGAATTCCAAATCTAAACATCTTCTTCCAAATTTCAAAACACCATCATGACAAGCCCTAAATCATACTTCAAGTATACCTCAATTATATGCCAACTCCTCATCAATTTCATATCCAATTTCAACTCAAAATAATCATTTTGTAACTCACAAGCCATTGTCTTTCATGCACAAAATCCATAGAAAAATCCATCAAACAAGCATCATGTTCTAGACCTTATTATATCATCAATTCCACATATATTCCATTCCATTTCAAGTAACATAGAATTCATGTTATAACATGCCATCAAGTTAGAACTCCATTACCTAATTAATTTCAAATCCAACTCCAAAGAACCAGGTAATGTAGCCCTTCCAAGTAACTAGCACACATCCAAGATCAAGGTGCAAATCTTAGCACCAAAAAGACAACATAAAAGATAACAAGATCTAGCTTCCTTAATGCAGCATCTTGCAAAGATTCTAGGTGATGATGATCCAAAATCAAGCAAAAATTTCAGAATTTGAGAGGGATTGAGAGGTTTAAGTGGTGCGAGTAGTGAGAAAGCAGTAGAAATACCAAATGAGTTAGAGTGATTAAACTCTTACTTTGCAAGGTGTCCTAACTATGAAAGGACGCATGTCCTTCCATTGGGTGACCTACATGGAAAACATAGGAGTGAGCCACTTGTATTCTTATCATGCTTCCAAATGCCATAACTCAATTAGGTCACTTGTCACTCAACCAATGCTGCCATACGTCAATGCATTAACTATGCCAAATTAGTCATCTAATTTTTCATGTGCTAACTTATTTTAACACTTGACATTTTCCTAGTCAATGTACATTTTAATACCTCAATTTCCTAATGATACCAATTAATTTCAAATAACTAAGTATAATCCATTAAACCAAAATTCAAGATCAACCAAAGTTCACAACATATACAACTTCAATCGTGTCATAATTTTAGCATGTATCATATATACCTTTATGAACATGTAACGTTTCAACTAGGGTATAATTTGGGATCTTATGATTCTCTCCCCCTTAAAAGAATTTCATCCTCAAAATTCATACCTGATAAAAATAGTTGAGGGTATTGAGTTTTCATGGTTGATTCTAGCTCCTAAGTTGCTTCATCGAGTCCATGGTATTGCTAGAGTACTTTCACCATAGGTATTTCATTATTTTTTATTTGTCAGGCTTCTCTAGCTAAGATAAATACAGGACCTTCCTTATAAGACAAATCTTGTTGGACTTGAATTTCTTGAACAAGAATCTTATGTGTATCGTCAAATTGATATCTTCTCAATATGGAAATACGAAACATATCATGCAACTTGGCCAATTCTTCAGTAAAAGCTAATTGATACGCTACTGGTACAATTCTCTTAAGAATCTCATAAGGACCAATGTATTGTGGGTTGAGCTTACCTTTCTTTCCAAACTGAAGTATGTGTTTTTGTTGGACACCCCACCCTCGCAAGAAACGTGCCCGACGTCCTAATTGACTTCTGGACACGCCTTCCACAGGGGGAAGCCCACACTAATTAGACGCTCAAATCACAACTTGAATTCTTCAGAAAAATTGTAGCTCCATGTCTCTAGTTTATTTTAAAATAAGAATCGTCTCATTCGGAGCTCTATAGCGCAAGATATGATTAAACAGCCAAAGTATGTTCATAACCAATTCATGCTCTTCTAACCAATACCCTCAATTTCTTTCCATCAATCTTTTTCAAGTCAACACCAAAGGCTACCAATTTTTATAGAGATATAGAGGAATGTGCTAGGAAGCTATTGCTTTAAAAATAAAGTCATTTGGAGGTCGGATGACAAAGTTATGGTCAAAATAGTCGAACATGTTCAAGTTTGGGAAAACCCTCGTCATGATCGTGACTTTTGAAAATTTTTGCAGAGTCACGACCGTGACATTTCATTTTTTTTCTACCAGACCTGTTTTGGAAAAATAGACATAACTTTCACTAGAGATGTTAGATTAAGGTCATTTTTGGATCATTTCGAAGAAGACTTCTAGACCTACATAGAAGACTTCGAAGAAATTTTTTGTCTCTAAAAGGGTTAAAATTTCAAATTAATGTAGATGTCTTGTGTGTACAACCCATGCAGCAATACTAACTTATATTGATCATATCTATCAACTCTAATATCCAAAAAATTTCATACTCTATATTGTTGTAGAGCTAGAAGGATAAGCTACAACTAAGAAGACAACTTTGTCTAATTCAATTTAGATTGATACAGTTTTTTCCCTGAAATTAGAACACAAATTTTACCCTTATGAAAGACTTGAAAATGCAACACAAATTCACTCCCTCTAATATAACATCATTTCATAACAATTCAACTACCAATATCATTTCCTCATACTCTTTAATCTCTACTCATTTAATTCATTACTTACAACTGATTCACATTCTTCACAATTTCCTATCTTTCTTTTTCCATAACACATCCCAATTATATATAACAACAATTCGTATTCAAAATTTATCATCTCAAATCAATAACTTCCTCAAGTATATCTAATTTCAACTCAACCTCATCCATACATAAACTCATGTTTCATTAACCTCAAAAGAAAAGAGTTTTACAAAACTTTAATGGGCATTTCAAGCCATGCTACATCATAACTTAAAAATACAAAAGATACTTGAATGATAATTGCTCAAAATGCAACTACAACCTTGTTTAACGTAAATTACTCCAAAACAAAACAAAAAATGCAAATTTGGAGTGATGCCTTGACTCTCGGTTACTCGTCTTGCTCCTCACCTAGAGATAGGAAGGAATGGGGGTGAGCGTAAAGCTCGTGGATAACAGTTTATAATAGATAACAAGCAAAACCTTGAAATTTTTCATGGGTCATAGAAAAATTCATATTCAATTCATAAAATGCATAGTTCTTAAATTCTTAACCAAATTCACAATAATACAAATCATGTATGCATCAATCTTGTCAACATATCATAAGCACATAAGCACAACAGAATGGTTTGGGTAGGTCCGTAAATAGAACGTACTAACACATTTTCATAAAATGGTCTTGAGTAGCCGTGAACAGAATGTACTATCGCAATCTCATATAATTGTTTGAGTAGTCGTGAACATAGGGGAGTCCGTGAAGGAGCTCCATGCTACTAGTAGGCAGGCAGGAGAAACCTTTAGTTGAAGTGCACTTAGCATACAAAATGGGCCACCACAAACCCACATAATATATAATTCAAGGCATAAACATATTGCCCTAAATGACATATTTTGGAAACTTATTTTTCATGAGCATAAAATATTTCGAAAACCATTTCCATGTCCATTTCACAATTCATCATCCAAATTCACATACCAAATATATGGCAATTTCTCAAATCATTCAAAAGCAATAAATGCAATATTTATGAAGCAATTGAAAACATTGTATTCTCTTGATTTAAAAGAAAACTTTAATGGCTCATTAAATCTATTATAAACATGTAACCCACCTTGAATTCCTTGCTTAAAGACTTGCTAAAAAATGCCTCTCCTTTTTGTTACTCTTGCCTTTCTTGATTCCCTTTACATTAACAAAATTTTAAATTCAATAGAAATTTCAATTTGACGACCCAAATAAATATATGCATGAAATTGATCCTAGAAAGCTTAAACCTATGCGTTTCCTAAACTCCATAGACTAAAACCCTTCTAAAAATCCAAAGGATTTAAAATGTACTTACCTTGAATCTTCACCAAATAATGGGTTTCTTGGCTCAAAAGAAAGCTCTTTTTTTCCTTTACTTTTTTTTGAACAACTTCAAAATCTCTCTAGAAAGCTACGAAAGATCAATCCTAGCTTAGTTTTCTCTTCTCTTTCTTTTTCGTACTTCTCTCTTCTTTCTTCTTCTCACTCACGTTTTCTTCATTTTTTAAGAACAAGACAACATTTCTTCTACCGTTTCACCCTTAATGAGCATAAAATGTCTACTTTGCCCCTTCCCTCATGCCTTATAGTACTTATCCTTAAGTGACTTACCTAAAATGCCCTTTAGGCTATATACTCTTAACACTTTAATTCAATTAACCCATGCAATAAAATCATATTAACCTTGACATAATTATTAACTTAAAAAAATTTACTCTATCAAAACCTCATAATTTATTAAAACCATGCTTAATTCAATAAAAAAAGAAATTTGAGGGCTAACAGTGAATGTCTGCAAGTTTGCCCTACGTAGGCCACGATCGTAGCCTCATCTAAACCTAATGTCTGCAAGTTTGCCCTACGTAGGCCACGATCGTAGCCTCATCTAAACCTTCTGTCACGATTGTGGCCAGATTGTTGTTTTAGCTCGAATATCTTCCAAAACTCCTCTATTCTTCAAAATACATTAAGGTACCTCAAAAACATAATATTTAATCTCAAAAGCTTGTACTAACCAATAAAACAGAAATAATTAACAAACTAACATAATTCTAACCTAAATACATACTAAATGATTGAATTAACGACTAAATACATATCAAACTATGCCTTAAAATACGACACAATTCACACTTATCATGAGATCAAATCATTGTATCTTCTCCTTCACCAAACTATGGTCATGTCTTCAAGGTAGAGGGAAGCATTATTGATCATCTTGGCATGATCTGTAATTCCAAGAGCTCTAAAGTATTGCTCTATACTCCAAAGGAAGTTACTGATGGTCTTTGCGTCCTTTGGTCGTCATGGTTCTAAAGTTTTCATCATAATCATTTAGGCAAAAGAGATCTTTGCCAAACCTACCCCTACAACTTTTTTTGTATAGTTTAACATTTTTATTATTAATATCAACAAAAGGGCAATCTTTTAATTTTTATTTTTATCAATTACTTGTAAATCATTTTTAGTTTATTAATAATTAATAATTCACTCTCTTAATATATTAAAATTTAGTATTTTAAATATAAATACATATTTTTGAGAATTAGTTAATTTCATTCTTATATTATATTTAATATACTTAAATTTTGAATAAAAACTTTAATGCGCTAGTGGATCCATACATTTATCTTTATTTTCTCCATTTCAAAAATAATTATGGACCC
>JANTPM010000009.1:6285513-6311553 GCA_025434745.1 Erythroxylum divaricatum
CTATTTTCATTCTTCTCCCTCAATTCACATTTTCTCCTTCTCTTAAATGCAAGACCACATTTTCATCTTCCAATCCTGCCCTTAATGAGTGTGCAATGTCCATTTTACCCTTCCTTATATGCCTTATGGTTTTTATCCTTAAGTGAACTACCAAAAATACACTTATTCAATCTTACCACCTTAATACTATAATTCAATTTACCTATCTCATATACTCTTATTAACATTAACATAATAATTAACTCTATAAAATAATTCTGTAAAGACCTCATAATTAATTTAAATCATGCTTATTTATGAAGAAAAAATTCAATGCCCAACAGTTTTTATGGTGATACTTTCAGGAACACCTTATCACCTACCTAATACTCAATATCTTTTCTTTTTAAGTCGACATTAGACTTTTGCCTATCACTGGCAACTTTCAATCTTTGTTGGATAACTTAAACTTTCTCTTCAGTATCTTTCACAATATCAGGCCCAACTATCTTATTCTCAAATAATTCAGTTCAATAAACCAAAGTTCTACACTTCCCACCAAGGTTTTAAAAATCAGACTAGATCATTTGGTCCAACCGAAAAAAGTTTGAACCAGTCAGTGGTCCGATTCGATTTCACCTAATAACCTCAGTGTATAAAAATTGGACGATTCAACCTTTTTTGGTTGAACCTGATGGTCCGGTCTGGTTTAAAACCTTTTAAATAAAAATATATTTAGTTGAGATTTATAATCAAAATCAAAATAAAATCTATATATTTAGTTTGTTATTTAATTTAAACACACAAATCTTAATTTTATTAAAAATTGTATTTAGTTGAGATTTGTACTAAAAAAATTAAAATAAAAATCTATTTAGTTGAGATTTATAATAAAAATAAAATCTATATATTTAGTTTGTTATTTAATTTTAATATTAAATTTAAAATTTGAATGTTTAAATTAATTAATTCTCATAGTCATTTTAAAAGTATGAATATTTAATATAATTAAAAATATATACATCAAAGTCTATAAAATATCAAAATTACATTAACTTATTTGAAATTAATAATAAAAGATTTTCATCATATATTACTTAAAAAATCTAGTTAAGACTCTCATTAATATGATCATTCCACATTTATCTAGCAATTTTATCCCACTTTTAAGACATACACCAAAATTTTGTTAGAGTGATATTATACTTCATTTAGAAACTTACATTTCCATTTGTACTTTCCACAGTTTACTTATCATTTTCAGCATAGTCATCAAATAATTCATTGTGCATTCTAATAAAATTATATATAACACAATAAACATAATAATATATTTTTATTTCTTTATATCATAACTTGACATGTTCGAAAGTATATAAAATCTTACTTTTATAATGTCAAATCATCTTTCAATAACATTTCTTAAGAAGAATGCTTGTAATTAAACAATTTTTATGGACCTTGACGTCTTCCTCTTCTTTAATAATCTCACAAACTATATACAAAAGGGTCTCATCAGAATGATTACAACCCAAAAATGAACTGAACATTTCCAAAATAAAACATTTTCTTCTTGTCCACCACAATTGTGTTTGTCCTAGTCTTTAAACCTTTTTACCAAAACCTAAACGGAGGCAAAGTCATCGTGCTAAGCATATAGCTTAATGGAGAACAACTAAACGAGATATAAACTGGCGTCTATCTCTAATAGTCGTCTAGTATTCACATACATAATATCCGATCATACCACAAGAAATCTTTAATTGTTCATATTAAAGAGTAATCTAAACATTTTGTGTCTCAAAACAGAATATGATTCATCAATACAAGAAAAAACATTTAAATATCGAAACAGAATGTATAAGTATCAGAACAAGATAATACTTTCATATCAGAATATAACTTGTATCAGATTGGGATATGTCTCGTATCAAATCAGAACTTATCTTGTTTCAGAACAAAACTCAAAATCTTAGAATAGGATATCATTGGATGATATTAGAACATAACTTGTAACAGATATTAGACTTATTTAGGTCAGAACAGAATTTAGCTTGCATCAGAGCATATCATATGTTAGAACACAAATAGATTAGTGTTGGATCAAAAAACAAAAGCATGCAAGATTTGAAGAAAATGGTATATTTTAAAACTTTTTCAAAATCAAAACGTAGCGGAAATAACATAACCAAATTAACATGTTGCAACCATACATGATACAGTATAAGGAAAATAATTTACATAAGAACAAGGTGGTAGAAATATACTGACTCCTTGCTACAACTTTGACTCCTCACTTGTGTATCTTCTCCAACTCCTTGCTATAGATTTGACTCGTTTGTATCCTTTCCTTTATCAATATATTATCTCCTTGTTGTTGTATCCTTTACCAATCCAATCTACCACTTGTTATTCTTGGACAATTTGGTTAACAAGATCATTTGGTGGAAAAGGAGAAGAAATATTTTGAGGAGATTTTTCTTAGAAGAAAGAAGCCAAAAATGAGTCTCTTCTTATTCAAGTTTCGACTACGCATGTATGAGAGGAGAGAGCGAGTTAAAAATGCAAGAACATTTCTTACTTTCCTTGACAATTTTAGTTATCATGAAAGAAAGAAGTGATGTGCGTCCAATGCATCACTTCATTCTTTAATTAATCATAAAGAAGCCAATAAATGAGACCATTCTCATTTGTTTAAGATGGCTATATGAAAAGACCAATAACTTAAATGAGACCTTCTCATTTTTGGTTATGGATGAAAGAAGGAAGAGAAAGTACATCAAATGCACCTCTACTTTTTTTAATCAATTGAATACTAAAAGGTTATACTACATTCCATCATTAAAAGACAATCATTAAACCATTTAATGATAAAGTCATTACTCCATCTAATGATAATAAAAACATGATAAAAACCATCTTTAATTGAGCAATTCAATACTAAATGTACAGCTGCACATTTAGGTATAAAAATCAAAATATGCCCTCCTTCTTTCTTTAATAATTTTGTTTCAATTTAATTAATCTAATTAATCAAATCAAACCAAAGTCAAGCCTAATATTAAATTTTCTTTTGGGCTTATAATTAAAGTAAGCCCAACATTCAATCATGGGCTTTAAGACATTTATTTATATTTCTTACTTTGCTTAAAAACCTTCCTAGAATCTAAGTGGGGAATCTAATTGGACTTAGATCATTCAAGCTCTAATAAGTCTAGAATTAATTTAATCTCATTAGAATTAATCCCAGATGTCATTCATCTAAAGATAATTAGTTAAACTCTTGAATTACTAAATATTATGAGAACACATGTTTCAAATATGAAGTTCACTAGCAAATTTTATTATGAACCATATTATAATCATTCGCACAATAAAGGGTAAAATTATCGTTTTACTCTTACGTTGGTTTTTGCTTCTAGATCTCCCATTTTATTCAATATGTGATTACCACACAAGATCTTATCTTGGTGTTAAGACTTAATGGATAGCTAGTCCATCAAACTACTATCGCCAGTTTAACCACCAATATTTGTAAAACATCTAGAAGTGATGATATCACTATAAATTCTTTATTTGAGTGAATATTTTTTTATACATGTTTCAATTAATAATTCCAAAATGTAAACATTGAATTGATACTTTGTAAAAATACATTCCAATCATATCAAGAATTATAATAAAACATATACAAGTTCACCACTCATCAAGATTGTGGTTCATAATAAAAGAATGCTAAAATGTATGTTTTAAGATTAAAATAACGACCAACTTTATTGTTTAAAAACATACTTGATTATAAATTCATTAAATAGTGCCATTATCGATAGTTAAATACTATCATGACATAAAACTCATCATCCTTTGAACTAAACTCTTTTACTTACATGGAGATAAATCGCAACACTACAGTCTAAATCATAATCAAACGACCAACTTGATTATTCAACTATGAATAAAATAATTTAGATTCTAATAATATACATGTTTCCCATACATCTCCATATATTTTACTTACAAAAGAATCTTAGTACCTTATGACTAGATATATAATGTTCATACAAATAAAACCAAACTCTTTTGTTTTATTAATAACAAATATTTTCATTACAAAAATAACTGAAAGAAAATTAAATTACATGTAAATACACTTACTTTCTAGGGTACTATATTTACATAACTCTAACAATCTCTCACTCGTCCTAAAGCAAGTTTGACTCATCTCTCATTCTCATCCCTGCTATGTGACCCTCAAAACTCTTTTGAGACAGTGCCTTTATAAATGAATCAACAAGGTTTTGCTTTCTAGGAATCTTTACCATATTCACCTCACTATGTTGTATTATCTCCCTTATAAGATGATACTTTATTTCAATATGTTTGGCAGCTTTATAGTTTCGAGGTTCTTTAGAATTAGTCACTATCCTACTATTATCACAATAGAGTGTAATGTTTTTTTACCTCAGGAACTATCTCCAAATCATTCAAGAACTTGCTAAGCCAGACTGTTTCGTTTACTGCTTCACAAGTAGCAACATACTCAACCTCCATAGTCGAATCAACACCACAAGATTGCTTGATACTACTTCAGACTATGGCTCCACCTTTTAAAACAAATATAAAACCAGAAGTTGACTTCCTTGAAGCAACATTTGATTGGAAATTGGAATCTATATATTATTTCAGAATAAGGTTACTTCTAGAATAAACAAGCATTAAGTTTTTCATCATATGGAGATACTTTAGTATGCACTTAACTGCAGTCCAGTGCTCCATTCCTATATTGGACTGGAATCTATTTACCAGTCTCATAGTGTAACAGATATTTACTCTAGTACAAAACATAACGTACATTCAACTTCCAACTGTCAAAGCATATGGAAAGTTGTCCATGCATTCGACCCCCTCTTAGGTCTTAGGTCTTAGGTCTTAGGTCTTAGGTAATTGCTCCTTTGAAAGTTTGATTCCATGTCTAGTAGGTGTGAAATCCTCTTGGAATCTTGCATGGCAAACTTCTTGCGCATATTCCCAATGTAGGTTATTTGAGATAAGGTTATCAGTTTGTTCTTATGATCCCTTATAAGTTTAGGTTATTTGAGACAAGGCTATCAGTTTGTTCTTACAATCCCTTATAAGTTTGATCCCTAGAACATAACTAGCCTCTCCTAAACCCTTCATTGAGAACTGTTCGTTCAGTCATTCTTTAACTATAGATAACATTCCTATATCATTCTCAATAAGTAGAATGTTATCGACATACAATATTAGGAAAGTAACCTTGCCTTCTTGTATCCTTTTATAGACATAAGGCTCATCTAGGTTTTATATGAATCCATAGGTTTTGATAGACTTATCAAACCTAATGTTTCAAGACCTAGATGCTTGCTTAAGTCCATCAACGGGCCTCTCCAATTTCCATACCTTATGCTCATTACCTGGCTCAATGAATCCTTTTGGTTAGGCCATATAAATGGTCTTCTCAAGATTTCTATTAACAAATGCAATCTTGACATCCATTTTTTATATTTCATAATCGAAATAGGTTGTTATGGCCAAAAGAATTCTGATGGGCTTAAGCATGACAACTGAAGAAAAAGCCTCCTCATAATCTATACTCTCTTTTGAGTATAGCCCTTAGCTACCAATCTAGCTTTTAAAGTCTCTACCTTTCCATCAAATCCTCTTTTTCTTTTGTAGATCCATTTACACCTTATAGCTTTTACATTTGGTGGTAGATCAACAAGGATCCGACTTTGCATATTTACTTTAGCACTATGTGCAATATCAAGCAAATTTTATTTTGTTTGATATTTGATTCTAATAAGGTGATCTAGTTCATGACATAACAAATGATAAAGAAATTAAATTCTTATTGGCATATGGTCAAAAAAATTACGTCTGTCATTTAAGCGTTGGACCCAAGATATTAAGCATATAGTTTTTAATTAGTTTTTATTTCAAGACTTAGCAATATTAATTCAATAAAAATGAAATGAATAAGTATTCTTTATTTCAATTGGGATAATTTGACAAAAATGAGCAATTTAGAAATTCAAGATTAAATTTAAAAATTAAACTTAAGGCATATAATATTAAGCTGCTTTAGAAAAATTAATGAATTATAGAAATTTAATTTTCTATAAAATGACATATATTAATTTTTATGACAATGAGTTTTAAGATAATAGAGCATGTTATAAAATTTTAAACAATCGTTTTTCTTCTAACAAACCTATTTACTAATTGATGCAATATGTTTTTATTTTATTTTTAAAATTTATATGGAAAAGTTCATTAACGTATCTAAAATAATTAGTGATAATGTCTATATTATTTATAAATTACTTAAAAATTAAGTAATATTTATGCTACATATTATTTGTAGTTTCAATTATTTGAAATTTGGATTAAAATATTTTATTAAAAATTATTAATTTTTAAATTTAATAAAATAATATAAAATTAAACGCTAAACTCGATCGAGCTTTTTATTATCAATGCTCGATAAAATCGCATGTCTTGGGCTCGACCCATTGCTAATATTATTTTGGTGTGGTGAATTTTGTATTGATTACTCAAATTCCTCACCATGGTTCATGTTATATCCAACGAGTATTGATTGTGTTGCCTTTGATAAGGATAGATCATAAATAATATTGTAGTATAGTAATTTCTATATGAGATATTTAGGAGAACTCAAAGACAAAGGATTACATGTATAATTATTACAATTAAAATTTTTATTGATATATAACTAATGTTTCAAATATAATTTTCATCTCTACTTAATTAATAAACTTGTTTTCTAATAAGCACATACATCTTTGTTTAAATATGTCTATATTTTAATTTATAAGATAAACTGATCTTTTCATAAGAAAGAAACATAATATGTATTAGTTTTTCCACATTCTATTAGTATCCAAATTTAATAGAACAATGATAAATAATAATTTAGGGATAATATATAAATGTAATATGAATATCATAATATTGATCTTTTCACTTGCAATTTATACTTATCCCATATTAGTTAATTAAACGAATATGCATAAAATAAATAATGCATTTGAATAATTATATCATAAAAACTATATCCAATTGATTAACTATAAACTAAGATTCAATTGGCTCAAGAATTACCCCCATGGCTTTGATATCTATGGTGAGTATTATTTTAGGGTAACAAAGAAGTTGATGTCTTTAGTGGAGGAGGAAGAATCTATCAAAGAAATGCATGAACCTGTCTTTGTTGAAAAGTTGGCTAAATTTGTTGAGGATGGGCATGAATGAATCAAATGCTTAATTATACAAAAGCTTGATGAGCTGAAGCGACAATTTGGGTTTGCAGATGATTACAACTGTTTCTGCATATTAAGATGAATGAGGAAATTATTTGATGCTTACATCGAATCCAATGGAGTGAAAAACTCCACTTAACTATATAACGGGGGGCCCAAATCCAATATGCTTTCGGATCTTGTTAAGGCCAATCAAAGGAATGTTCATGACATGCCAGTTGTTCTTGACGGAGTGGTGTATTTTCAGCATCTCAAACACCTCATCATTCCAAAATAGTTATATTAAGTGGGATGGCTTGATGACATTGAAGTAGAATGGATGACTCAGATCTTTTGATATTGGCTAAGTACAGAGTATTTGGGCTAGAGGATCTGATCTCTTTGAATAACCACCTAATCTATTATCTAAAGTTTCCTCGAAATTGTAATAAAAATGAGGATAAATATAATAAAAAATAAAAATAAATATTATCATTATAATTATAATGATTAGTTAACAGAAAGAAATGATTATTATTATTATTAATAGTGGTTGGTTTGTAAAAAATATTTATAAATAAAAATTTAGTATATTTTAATTAATTAATTAATTATATTTTAAGTAATTAATTAATTACAATATATTAATTAATTGAAATATTGTAAATAATTAATGAATGAATTATATTTTAATTAATTATATTGCACTTAATTATTTATTTTATTTTTAATTAATTATAATGTAATTAATTAATAATTATATTTTAATTATTTATATTTTAATTGATTGTTATATTATATTATATTATTTTAGTTAATTATATTTAAATTAGTTAATTAATTACAATATTTTATTTAATTAATAAATTATATTTTAATTAATTATATTGTGACTATTTAATTAATTATATTTTAATTAATTGATATTACAAATATTTTTAAAAAATAGCTACTATTAAGGAATGAGTTTCATTCCTCTACTAAATGAAAAGTATAGAGTATTCTTCAAAAGTGAGATATCAAAATACTACTCTTATAATAATAAGCAACAACCAACCACGTACTTTTTATTCCTTTACTTTTTATTCTTTACTCACTAACTCTTTTCCAAAGACACCAACCAAGTACCCCTCACATTAAGTAGTTGTTATCACGCAGATGGGGCATCTTGTTAAAACTAAACATATTTATGGCATCTAACCGTAATACCAAGATTAGGACCACACCCCACGTATCATCCACCTCAACAAACCTGCTGCTTCCTCCTCCATTGCAATTTGCAAATCTACTTTTATTTTCTTTTTGTTAAACATTAAAAAAAAGGGGATAGATTAGTAAACATGTGTTTAGTTCATTATTATTACCTGAAAAGATGAAGCAGCCAACCGTGGAGTCCCTTCATGCACTTTTTTTTTACTTTGGAGAGAGACTAAATTCTTAAGAACGCAACTGATCTAGCATCATATTGGAGAAACAAACCAAAACGTGGTTTAGGAAAATTCTAAAGAGTCTAACGTGAAAAGCCAGAAGACCTTTATTTAGCTAGAAAATTCGCACTCTGATTTTCCTCTCTGAGTGTATGTTTAAGAGAGCAACATCACCCTCTCTCAAGGGGTCGTCGAATGTCTACAACAATGATCAAATAAGGATAAGATAAAAAGCATGCTCCCTTAATAAGATTAATCGTTTCAAGTGAGTCAGGCTCTAAAATCAACTTGTGGTGCCCTTCATTCACTTTGGTAAACGAATTCCTTGGTGAAAAGTTGACAAATTCCAAGACTGAAAGTTGCTTTGAGTTGTGTGAAACATAGCTGTCCATGCACTTCAATTCGGTCACTCCAACTACTCCCCCCTTGCTTTCTTAGAATCGGTCTACCTTGTTCACCTAATAAACATATAAATTGTGGGGAGGAATGGGTCTCCGAGTACATCAACTACACATATATAAAGGTGAGTACATCAACTATTTTGCAGGAACTTTATTCATTTAATAATCTCCTAATTCTTAGTTTACAATATTTGATCCTATGCAGAAGAAATAATAACGGAAGCAACCGTATGCTCACAAGCAACTAAGACAAAAACCATATCCCTTTACAATGTTATTCATCTTTGAGGCCATGTTTAGTAATTAGCAGATTATATTAACTGTTGATTGATTTTATCAGTATTAGTTGATAGTCGTTTAAGAAGTTCTAGACATTTAAGTATGTTTTTTAATTGTTTACAATAATAGGGAATAGTGGAGGAATGTTTAAATAAAATCATAACCATAAATCAACTAGAAAATTTTTAGATAATGATATGTCCAAACACAAAATAAGGTTTATCAACATAATTCAAATAGAGCAATAGAAGTTAACACTATCATTTAAAGAAATCTAAGAATGACGTCTAATTGTCATTAAACGAGTAGCAAAATTATCATTAATAATTTGTTATATCCCGAGTTCTCGATTCTTTAGTTCCTTCTTGTGTAGATTTAACTTAAATATCTTGAAATATATCTAAAGATATAAATTTAGGATCTTGATTGATGATGTTAAAAGTCAGGTTGCCAATTATACTTCTTCTAATATAGTTATGCAACTCAAAAGTTGCACAAATTATTCTATTTTAATCCATCAATAAATACTTAGACGTTTTATCCAATATTTTCGATTGAGCCTTAAGAACACAAAAAGGCCTCTTAATATAACCTCTCAATGATAAATGAGCTTGATTAAAAACTTCTCGAGATCCTCTTGGATTTGCACCATAAAACTCTGTTTGAAGATACTTTGTCTTTGAGTAAGGTGTTAAATGTCATTCTTTTTTCAGATAGCCTTTATCCTTTAAGTAATATTTACCTTAATGTCTATAAAGGCAATATAATTAGTATAAATGATGTCATAAAAAGTATAAATCATGAATAATAAATCCTACAAATCTAAAAATTATCTATTGGAGTTTGTAAATTTGAGTCTCAAATTACCAATTGTATCAGGAAAATACGAGAATCATATGTTGATCCCTCCCAACCTGCTAAAACTTACATGAATAGTAAGTCAAAGTCAGATGCTGCCAATACATTTGTAGTCATTATTTCTTTCCGTCCTTTATATCACTTGTAATCCTCCTCTGCAACAAATATCACTATATGTGTACCATCAATAGCTCCAATGTAATCCTAACATAAAACAATAATCATAAGATGATAAAACAACTATTTTCAACGAAAAATATAATGAAGGGGGAGAGGGGAGCATATTCAATTACCTTAAAATGTGGAATATATCTAGCATCATTGGCAATTTGCAATGGAATCTCCTTGAATTTGAGATCTTTTGAAACAAGTATATCATTTGAAAATCTATCTATGAAATTCAAAACTTCTTTAAAAACTCTAATAACAGTTCACTACAATGTTGAAAGCACTCTTGGGTATCTCTATTAGGGGAACTTTTACTTAGGATATACACAAATAAACTCACTTTTTCCAAAATTGGCATCTTATCCAAAGACCTCAAACCATAATTGTTTCCTAAAACCATGCATAATTGATGAAATATATTTTGATTTATCCTAATTGTATTAAAACATTATTTTTTTATGATCATTCAATAAATCATTCATCCATAGTTCTCCTATTAGATAGAAAGTCATACATAATTTCTTGTATATATGATTCAAAAAATACACACATATATAACCCATATATGATTCAAAAAATACACACCCATATATATGCCCAAAAATTACTTAATTTGCACAGGTTTCATAATTTGCATAACATTATCCTCCATATCTACACTTAACAAGTAAAATTATATTATAAATAAACAAGACATTTATATGTCTGAATATAAAGAAGTAAATAATATAACATGTAATAAAATTATAAATTACCAAAAAGATAACATAATATAATAAAATAAACTATCCAAGTTCATAATGTCTCAAAAAACACCATATCAACATAAGTGCACAAATCATAATAACAATAAACTAAACATAGTAATGCATAGAAACTATGTTTAATGTTTCTTATGCTCCTCATGCTCATAAATAAAATTTAATGTATTCAACACTTTTTGTATCATTTGGTAAAAAAAAAGGATTTTCTTTATGGATCTTCAATCAACATGCAGGCAAAGTAAAATTTAGAGGTACCAGCCTCTAAATTAGACAAAGTATATAGTTTTTCTAAAGCATTTGTAACATCATGATGTGACACATCAATTCCAATATTCTGTGATGCACCAATAGTCATCATGTTCAACATTTTCATAATGAAAGTTTTCATCTTCATTATTGCACTATGTCTCTCTTGAATGCATTGCATTATATTATCAAGCCTCTCATACATTGTTGTAGATCCTGATACCCTTTTAGTGGAATCAATTATTGCACTCTTGTTACTTTGTGAACTATTACTATCCAAAACCCTTTTGCATATTCTTTTGTCACTCCCTTCATTACGTGTAGCTTGAGGGGTAGCAATAAGAGTAGATCTAGGGGTCGACGTAGGTTTTTTCCACACTTGTTGTTAATCACCAGTTACATGGTAATTTTTTAGACCACTAGTCTTATCCATATTATCATAATCATGATAGACTGACAATTGATTATAAGTATTATAACTATAAGGTGGAGAAGGAATGTACAATTCCTCAACTTCTTATTGTCATTGTAGAGGATTAGTCACAGCACAAAATTCAAACTCCCCTCGAGCCAAACATAAAAAAATTGGACATTCAAGTTCAGGTCCAATCCCTTCAGCTTTAAATATTTTAAAATTGATGTTCTCCTATAAAAAATATAAATAACTTAAATATACATTATTTAACTAACAATTTACCATTAAAGTAAAGGAAAATGGCTTAAAATCGCCCAGGGTTGCTAATCTTAATCTTCAAAGTCCACAATTCCTTATTGTAATGATTGTTCCTTTGTAATAGTCCCATCCTATTTTGTTTCTTTCCCTTTCAACTATTTCCAAAGACCCCATCTAACTCTCATCCAATCAAACTTATTTTTAAGTTTATTTTTATCCCATAGTAAGTTGGTCATTTTGTGAAACTCTTGTTCCACCTTCTTTCATGTCAGCCTTTGACAGATAACTCCATCACATTTTCCCTTACTCCTTTGAATATATTGATCACAAATGTCACAAAAGATAAGAAATATTTCTTTTGGCTAACGAACCCTATCTATATCATTCTCCCTTTACTTGCTCCTTTATTTCCCTTTTGGGATGGTGCCATCCAATCATACAAGATGAGATAAGATTATATACTCGTTAATCGATTTACAATTGGTTTCACTAGTTAGTTTTACTAACTTGATTGCATGATCACAACCAAGTTAAGTTCATTTCACCATCAAGCAAAAACAACATAAAAAATCATCTTCGTAGAAGAACTTAATATTTATAATAAAACAAATAAAATTCATATAAAGTGATAATAAACGACCCTATTTCTAACTATAACTAATCTGCAATGCATACTCATTTGTACACTTAAGTAGTAGTCACAAATAAAAATAAGCCTTACCCCTCCACCTCACTTATTATTGTTTGAAATCATAAACAACGTAAGAGTGTAGGACCATTTAAGAGTAAAAATGAAATGACTTCAAATCTAACTAGCTAATTTGGTTATTATTCAAATCTAACTAGCTAATTTGGTTATTATTATTGCAAGCATGACCTAATGCAAATCAAATCCTCAGCACTCGGCGAAATCATCATAATATCACAAGTTTATACAATTCAATTCAAATCATTTTCCAAAAAATAAAAAGCAAAAATGAAAATTTTGCTTATGGATCAAATATAGCAAAAATAAAAACATCCAAAAATCCAAATAAATACTACCAAACTTGCCCATAAAATTTAAAAATAAAAAACAAAAAATGAGTATGTGGGTGAGTAAAGGAGGAGGGAGAGGACAAAATTACTAGAGAAGATGACATTGGTCAGAATCTTATTGGCGTATACTGGTGAGGTTAGTCGTTGTAACGTTCAACTATTTGAGAGGACAAAGTTACAGTGCAAGGGTAGTGTCTCCAAGATTTACAAAAGAAGATTGCACCCAATCGTAAACAACAATTTGAGAAAACAAAGTTCTATTTGTATCTCTTTTTTTCTCTCCTCTCGTCTCCTCTTCTCTCTCTTAGAGGCGTATTAGTGAAGTTTGGGGTATTATTAATATTTGATGAAAGGAAAATAATAATAAAGGATGATAGCTTGAATAATTTGTAATAAATTTTTGAGCACTATTATCTTTTCATCTCTTAATTTCTTAGCTATTACAACAAAACGTTCTTTATAGGAGTATTTTTAAAATAGCGGATTGAGTTAAATCCACTAACCTAATAACTTAATTACTAAATATAATTATTAGCAATTTAAACAACTAAATAAAAATAATTGATCAGTAATTTATCCCGTTAATTTAAATTTCTGTTATGAAAGAGCAGGAGGGACACAATCCAGCTTGTAGTACCTAACACTGTTCGGCTTTAAGAGTCATGACAAATGTAATAAATTTCGAACACGACAAGGGAATGCACGCCAAGTTGGGCCCAACCGTTGGAAGAGAAATTCCGTTCAAAGAAATTTATTATTATTATTAAAAAGACTAAAAACAGTGAAAAAACAGAAAAATGAAAGGTCGGCGTAAATGTATCAACACAAGCCGACAAGACATAACTATTCACTTCTGACAGGGACAAGTCCCGGTTTTGGTTGCGGCCGCCATTAACAGTCACGGCGTTAGTTGCTGTGTCCCGTTACGTTTTCTATCCCAAAGAACTCAACGTTCTTGTTCCACGCAACTTGGAGCAGTAGGTGATGGGTAAGAAGAAGTAGACGTGTGCGTATTCAACGCGGTTAATTGTGATGGAGAGCGGATGTTCGTTAAAGGAGTGACCTTGATGCGAGAGAGAGAGAGGCAAAACGACACTCGGATGATTTTAACAGCGAGAGTAGAGAGAGAGTAGAGAGAAAATGGTCAAACCTATAAATCTTCTCTTGCTCTAAACGCCCTCTCTCTGTCCAACTAATTTCCCTCTCTATACTTCTCCTTCCTCTCTCTATATTTATGGTTGTGGGTAAAAGTCCTTTCTTTCTCCTTGGTCTTTGAAGGGGTTTTCTTAGGGTCTTTGTTCAAACTTAAGGTTGAATTTCCTTAAAGAATTGTTCTCTGAAATTTCTGGTTTCCATTTCAAGCTTTGTGGGGAGAGGAATGGCAGTAAGTTTTCCCTTTGTTGTTTTTGTTGATCTTTTTGCCTTTCTTGGTTTATCTTTTTAGGTTTCTTAGTATCTTTTTTCCGTTTCTCGATTTTGGGGTTACAATTGATTCTGAATTTTCAGTTCCATATGTATAATTAACAAGTAAAAGGATGTAATTCTCTATTTGTCTTGAGGTCTTCGAAGAGAGAAAATTAGTCAAAATGGCCGCTTGGGTTTGAATTAGTCAAAATGGCCGCTTGGGTTGTCTGTTATCTTCTTTTTGCCTAATGGGTTTTGTGAATAATCAGATCAACAGGAGTAATGATTAGAGTCATTTCAGGTGCTACTTTCCACAGAAGTCAAAAATGCACCAAATCAGCAATACTTCCGGATAGTGTTTACCGAGTCCTCTGAAACTTTTCTTGATATAAATGGTGGTGTGTTAGGATTTACTTTTGTTTGTGATCTAATCCCAGTATGGTACCTGAACCTGAAGTTCTGTCCTCTTGCATTGGTTTCTTTCATCTGCGAAGAGGGTGCTTTTTTTGTCTTCTGTAGGAACTTTATGCTGCATGATAATTTTGTGGTTGTGTAAATCAATGAAAATATGTGGATTGCTCAGTTTTGAAATTGTAAATCAATGAAAATCATGTTGAAACATTGCGGAATATGATGCAACTCCAATCTCTATGGGAACTAATCTTCTTTAGTTCGTATGAATCAAATTTTTGTGAGAACTGAAGTTGCTTTGATTAGTGAATCACATTTGATGTTTGTACTTCCAATCATGGTTACGGGACGTTCCTTTACTGTATAGAGAGGATCAAATTTGTCCTGCATTTTCAATTTTGTTATTGATGTCATATCTCTCACGGACCTCGTATTGGTTTTCTGCCCATCTTGAATTTAGTGGATGGGTATCTGGATCCTCCATACCAAAGATTCATGTTGAGCTTAGGAACACATGGAACTTGCATGTTGTGCTACATGTTAATGATATAGAAACAAAATTAACGATTTGCACAAAATTAACGATTTGCTTTCTCAGAAAGCTATTGTTACTTTTTGCCCGGTAATCATATTTGGTGGATGAGGAATTGAGGTGAGAAATTCACTTGAGTAGTATCTTTCTTATATTTGCTAACATTATTTATAGTCGTGAAGTTCCATCAATGAGGGCAATTTTGGTGTTTCAAAATTCAACCGTATAAGATAGACTGTTCGTTAAATGCTTATCCATGTTCTATGATTTTAAAGATGGTTTTAAGATAGATTTCTGATGGCTGGTAACCAGATCAAGATGAGCAGTTTAACTTTGGTGACCATGTTTATAGTCATTAAGGTGTAATTCTTTGTAGCATTTAACACTTTCAGATCAGTTCACATCATACTAATTGCAAATTCTTTTTCCCTGTTATACTGAAATCATTCTTGTTCAATAACACATACTTTATGAAACAGATAATGGTATTATTTGCTGATAATTGTTATGGACATGCACTTGTATGCTTGCAAAGTTTTCTTATAATATGTTGTACATGTAGTTTTTCTACTTTCACTTGCTGCCCTCATATAAGAGATTTGTCTGAGTAATTTTTTGATCTTTCTTTTCTCACTCCAAAGATCTCTTGGAAAATTTTGCAACTTTTTTGTCCTATTTGCTCAGGTGATTAACGATTTTGCATGGTTTTGTAAAATTGTGCATTATGATATGAACCCATCTAAGAATGTGATCTCACTGCGGAAAACTTTGCAAATCACGGAAATATGTAAACTGAGGTTGAATTGGAAAGAAATTTCTTATTAACCGTCATGTGTTTGGTAGTAGTTACCCCCTCTACCATGGCTTGAATCTTGATAGATGCATGAGATGCAAGAGTCTTACGAAAGTAGGCAAACTTACTTTTAGATATTGTCTCTGTATGCTTGAATATGCAGGTTTTCATGGAAAATAAACATTACAATCTCTTGCTATTGACAGCAACGTTCACAGGTTCCAAAGTTTGGCAATTGGGAAAGTGAAGAGAATGTGCCATATACAGCCTATTTTGATAAGGCTCGGAAGGGTCGAACTCAAGGAAAGATGATAAATCCAAATGATCCAGAAGAGACCCCTGACTTAGTTTCTCCTATGGTCGGAGCTGAGCTAGAGGGGCCAGAAAGGCAAGGGGCTGCTAGACAGATGCAAGAATTTGGAAGAAGCCGGGATGAAAGCGAGCCCAAACAATTTGTTGAGTCTCCTGTACGGCTTGACAATATGAACCGCAAAGAGTCTGCAACTCAGCGATATGGTGGTCGTGGAGAAATGAATAGGCGAGCTCCGAGACAGAATGCTGGATCTGAGCACATTATTGAGCGGTCACCACTACATGCTCATGCCAGGATCTCAGGGAAAAGCAATACGGCATCACCTGTCTGGGAAGGAAAAGGGCATGACAGTAGCCATGGTACTCCTGGAAGGTCCCGTCTGAGACCAAGAGGCGATGAAAGTGTAAGTCTTCCTTTTTTCTTTGATTTGAAAGCTGCAAGGGGGGTTGTGTATGTTTAAGGATAGCTGATTCAAGTTGTTTGTTATGTGATAGCCGGATAGGAGTGCTGCAGTTCCAAGATTTGGGGAGTGGGATGAAAACCCAACTTCGGCGGAAGGTTATACTCACATTTTTAACCGAGTGCGAGAGGAAAAGCAAGCAGGGATGGTACCTGGAGTGTCCAACGAGTCACCTCATGGGAATATTCGCAGGCCATCCCCCAGCAAAAGCTCCAAGGTGTGTAAACGTTATATGTATGATGTATGACCCCATTGTCCCTTTTAACTATGTTGGTGATTTGTTTCTCTCGTCTTTCCAGAGTTGCTGCTTTCCTTGGTGCAGAAATTAAGTGTCCTGTAAATATAACGTTCTCCAGTGTCTGTATCTGTACTGGACTGTCCTTGTGTGTGGCTTTTGTAATTCTGTTGCATTCATTCCACTCTAATTCTTTTTCCCACTTAGTTTGACTGCGGAAATAATGATTCTTTCTTATCATGTATTATAATTACAATCAACAGTCCGCCGCCACGAACTTGCTATGTTTTACTTCACGTCCTCAGGTTCCTGTAGCTGGGCCCGGCCTTGAAAAATAAAACATGGCTCGTTATTTACTCATGGCACCTGATAAATAGCAACAAAATGTTTCTATTTTGTCTTATTTTATTCTTTATGAGTGTTTGCTTTTGACTTTTTTAAGCAGAAGCATAAGGATGAAAGGGGGGACGGATAAGGTGTTCATCATAAATGCAATTCAAGGTCAACATGAGTAGCTCATTTGATAATTTGATGAAGTTGGGGATAGATTGGAGAAAAATGAAATTATCATACCCATTCTATAATATAACACACCTATACTTGCTAGGATGGATGAATTTAAGGCTTATAAAGAGGCTGATAATGCTTTCAACTACTTGGGAAAGTTAAATCGAAGGGGAGGTAAAGGAGAAAGAGATAGAAGAAGATGTAAAATGGGGGACAATTAGGAGGCACATTTGATTTAGGCTATCAAAAAGAGTATAAGAAAAGGGAGGATAACAATATGGGTAGCATTAATATGACAATATTACCTTTTATATGAAGGATAAACCCTAATGTCTACTTAGAGTAAAAATAATGTGTAAAATTAGTGTTTGGTTATTATAACTTTTTGGAAGAAAAAAGTTAAATTGAAAATTTTAGAGTTTAGTAGTTATGCTGTGGATTAGTGGGATCAACAAATCTTCACCAAGAGAAGGAACCGAAAACTACCTATTAGGATGTGAGATGAGATGAAAATCATGATTAGGAAGCACTTTATATTAAGTTCCTACCCTCGGGTTCTTTATCTTTATCAAGTTCTATGAATGTTAACTCATTTTCTAAGAGTATAAAGGAGTAACACAAAGAGATGGAGGTTTTAAATGGTTAGGATGAATTTGGAGGAAGATCAAGAAGTAATAATGACTCATTTCATTTGTAGGTTAAACCTAAAAATTGTCAATATTGTCAAATTACACCATTAGTAGAGTTAGAAGATGCGGTTCACATAGCTATGAATGTGGAATGGTGTTGAGCAAGTTTTACCTAATGTAAAACCCTCAATATCTACAAATATACGGATTATAAATTTGTAGTAATTGAGGTATCGATCCCACAAAGAAGTAGCTAAAACTAAATGAACTTAACATTGCATAAGGTTAAAAAATGTGATTTATATGAAAACAAAAATAATCAGAAAATTAAGTAATCAACTATGAATTGAGTGGAAATAAAAATAAAAAATTAATACAAAAAAATCAAATTGAGCACTTAAACACTTAACAATTGAGTTGCCACAATAAAACAAGGATGATCAATTATGAAATATGGGATTCATTCTATCATCATTTTGTTACCTTAACCATTTTTTATTCTATCAATATCGATCCTAGATTTTTGAATGGTTGATTACTCTCCCTAAAGACCTAACCATTTAACCCTAGTTAATAATCCCTAATTGATTCCAAAATTTTAGATTTGCAATCTCTCGATTAACAAAAATAACCTAACATTTTAAACTAGTTCTTAAGCAATCTATCAGCTAACTAGGTTCTCACACAATATCTCTCTTTGTATGATTGTCAATTTGATATTTGTGTGGCTTGATAAGTTGTTAAGTCTCAGTACCCAACCTAATCAGATTACTATTAACCTACTCTCTCGATTTATTGTCGAAGTATAAACAAGCACAAATATCATAATACCCAAAACATTTAATTGAAATAAAAATAGTCAAGCTACAAATGAGTGAAGAACAATCCTAATATGAAATTAGAACATCTTCAACATGTACAACATTCTCAATCCCAGTTCATACATCAAGATAAAGGAAATAAACAAATGAAAGAGAGAAAAAAAACTTGATTGGATTGGTCTGGAGTTAGTTAGACTGCTACTGCTCCTTTTTCTCCTTTCTTGCTTTTCCTTTCTTCTTTCTCAATTTGGTAAGATGGAGGCTGGCTATTTTTGGTCTTTAATGTTCTTTTATATCTTAGGGTTCATTTTGGGCTTACTCAAGTCATTTTCTCCTTAAAATACCCTCTGAACATCAAAACAAATGGAGAATCTCATGTTTGGCGAGTATCTGTCACGATCAAAACCTAAGATAAAAACCTCACTGGGGGAATCTTCTGTCACGACCGTTGGTAGTGCGTCATAATGCTAGTCAAAATAAACTAAACCTATTACTGTAGCAGCCGTAAGCCTAGATCGATCCTACAGAGAATGTGTGTAAAGTTATTGAAATGAAATTATTCAGTGTTTAGGTTTTGAGGGGGGTTTTGGTTTTAAAAATAAGAAAATAAAATAAAGCTAAACTAACTAACAAAAGCAATTTAAAGCAAACATGTAAAAAATCATAAAAGTGAGGAATTCAGTAAGGACCTAGTTCTTTTATTCAATCTCGACCTACACCCTAATTAAACATATTTCAATGATTTGTTGTTCTCAATCCTCTCCTAGAAACTATTAATCGTGGGTTAACAAATAACTCGAGTTACCCTTAGGTAGTGTTTAATCAAGATACGATCGTTAATTAAACCTAACTACCGAATAACTTAGGATACAATCTCTAGATTTAATTAGGCAGTCGCATTATGAATTAGGAAAACTGATTAATCAAGGAAACAACAACATACAACACGTCATTTAACCTAGGTTATGTTATCACTAATGACTACAAACCATTAGTTGCTACAAATAAATTTCAACATAACAATTACAGATTACATTGAATATTTTAGCAATAGGTTTGTAAAACAACAATCCAATGAAAGCTTTAAAACCATCTTTTCACAATACCCAAATCCATACATATTAGATAACATAAGAAATTTCTAAAGATAGAAAGAAACAATAAAACAGTCACGGAATGCTTAATTAGGTCATCGACATTGATATCATCATCAAATCGGTGTCAAAAAGCTACCCCTCTATGGGTCTTTCAAGGTTGAGAGTTTTGCCCCTTCACTTCATTAAAAGCAAGAGCTCCCAAAAATAATACTTTAGGCCCCACCGAACGTCTCTCTAAAGAACCCTCGCTACTGTCCCTATTTTTGTTTCAAAACTAACACATATAACCCTATTTCGCTTCTACCTCTATATGTCTACATTTTTAGTCCTTTGTTAAACATTTGTGTTTTACTTTTCTCGGCCCAACGTGCACTGCAGTTTTCTCCTTCCCAATTGACATGTGGTTGCTTCATTTTACTCCCATCTGTTGTTGCGTTTTACTCTAATTGTCTCCTCTTTATGCTCTGCCATTTCTACTGCTCCTTCCCAGCTGCTGGTGTCATTTCATGATGCTTCCAACAACCTTTTACACATCGTTTTGGTCTCCTTACTTCCACCTATTGCATTGTCGTTTCAACATTTTCCTTGGTTGTCCAAATGCTGGCGTTTTCTTCATGGATTGCTACTATTTTTGCTTCATTCCAGCTACTGTGTTGTTTTATTTGGCAGCTTCTTGGTTGTCTTCTTTTCGACTGAATTTGTTTTCTTCTTGCTCTAATTTTCTTCTTCTTACTCCATGAAGACAAGTGAATATTAACCTTCAAAAAATGACCCAAATATCGTGCTTTCGATTTTCTTTAACTTCTTTTCTTCTGAATTGTTCCTAAAATCACATATAAGTCAAATTGAGTATCTTAAGCATTTTCATTGTATTAATGACTAAGTGTTATGGATTAAATTCATAATCAATTAAGTACATATCAATCATGACCCTGCCTTTTAGCCCAAGCATGCTCCAACTTCCTTCAATCTTCATTTATCTGGTTTCATTTATTAACAAACACATCAAAACACCTCAAGAATACAAGATTAAGGTCCAACATCATGCCTTAAACCACATAACACTTTAAAACATAAATAAACAATCACATTTACATAATTCTAAGCTTAAACATGTAATAATAATCTAATTAACACCTATAAACACATTGAAATACCTACCAAAACATATTATAAACTACAATTATCAACATCCCCACATTTAAACTTTTTCTTGTCTTCAAGCATAAATAAAAACAAAAACAACTCAAACACACCAAACAATAACACATACATTCATGCATATGTACTAATGATACAATGACATCTAACTTCATAAAACCAAATTAACCTCGAACAACAATCATTTAATTTGTTCCAATATGTTAACCTATGCAATTAATGACTTAACGTAAAACACTTGTACACAGACATTGATAATTAGTAATTAATCAAAATTGCAACTATTACTAACTAACTTTTTATGAAAATTGTTGCTATTTTCAAGATTGGTAGGATTTATTTATCGAAACACCATTTTTGCTTTAACGTTGACCTAATATTTTGATGCGAAGGAAAATATTTTGTCATGAATGTCTCCCGATTACTTAATTAGGTCAAGTTTTATTAATTAGCTTGATTGGAATGTCATTTTAGCCTTTTGACAAGAAAACAAACATTTTATCGTGAATGTCCCCGGTTACTCATCTATATCACATTCTCAACTAACTACTAGCTCTATTCATAACCCGAAGGCCAGCAAAATAGTTATTAACTAACGAGACACACATTTTTTTCACATTTCATAGAGCTTACCTCATTTCACTCAGCTAATCGTCCTCATAAAAGGTTATTAATGATGCTACTTATTGAATTATAATTATAAATGAATATGACAAATTTCCTAAGTGAACAAACTGACATCATATCCTAATTAACATGCATATTCAACTAAAGATATGTATAACACAAATTTCACAAGCTAATATGCCTTTACAACTTCAATGACTATGTTTAAAGCTAAACTACTTCCATTAAGTTAGAGCCATTAACATATTCATATAATTCACACTTATCTCACACCATGTCAAACTAAACAAAAAACTAACAATATGACATGCAAAATCCACACTTATGATGACAATAACAGTGCAAACCTCCTTACACTTGGAAAACACATTGTCCTCAATGTGAGGAGAACCAACAATATATAAAGGAAACTAAAAATGAAAAGAAAAACAAAAATAAAAAGAAAAAGGTTAGAACATAAAACTTGTTATGGTGATTGAGGTGGCGATGGTGTTGGAGATTGGATCTAAATGCCATAAGCAGCGAAATATCTATAGATCCTCTTGATGTCGTGGCACTATTGTCGTGGTTTTTGTGCCATCTTCTTCAACATTTTGTTGTTTGAAACCAAATTTGCTTAACCCCTTAGCATGCATCCCCATATTATAATTGTTTTTAAAAAGAATAAGAGAATTAACTATCCAAATCATTCCAAATCATTAAAACTTATTTTAGAATTTAAAACAAATCTAACTACACAATAATTTCAATCTAACTATCGAATGTGCTAAGTTATGGTTAGTAGCTTGACCTTCATCATTGGATTTTTTTAATTATTTGAAAGGAAAAAATTACTCCCTTTCTTTGGAGAACACTCCTCCAAGATACCGTTTGCAATGATGCCCATTTATATTGAAGGTTTCCTTATTCAAATATTCTAATTCAAGAGCTCTATGCGTGAATGCTTAGGTGACCATAAAAGGTCCACTCTATTCTAATTGAGATTTCCCAAAAATAGCTTCAACCTTAAATTGAACAACGACATCGTATCTCCCACGTTGAACTCCTTTTTTAGATGAGAATCATACCATCTCTTCACCTTCTCCTCGTAGAGTTTAGCATTTTCATACACGTTGAAGTGAAACTCCTCGAGTTCATTTAGTTGCAAGAGTCTTCTCTCACCTGCTTGCTTCCAATCAAAGTTTAAAGATTTCATTGCCTAGTTTGCTTTGTACTTAAGTTCCACAGGCAAATGACAAGCTTTACCAAACATAATTCTAAATGGATTCATCCCGATTCGAGTTTTAAAGGTGGTTTGATAAGCCTATAAGGCATTATCCAACTTTAACACCCAATCTTTTCTTAAACCATTCACTGTCTTCTCCAATATCCATTTGAGTTCAAGAATTGTGACCTCCACTTGGCCACTTGTTTGTGGGTGGTATGGTGTGGCCACACAAAGGTGAACTTCATTTCATTTGAAGAGGGAATCAAAGATTTATTACAGAAGTGTCCTCCATCGCTTATAATTGTCCTTGATAGTCTGAATCTATTGAATAACCATATAATAAAATTTTGAACAACTTTTCCATCATTTGTTGGAGTTGCCACAACTTCAACGCATCTTGATATGTATTCCACTCCTACCAAAATGTATGTATTCCCTATGAAGGATGGGAAAGGAATCATAAAGTCAAGTCCCCACACTTCGAAGACTTGGACTTCTAAGATGTTAGATAAGGTCATCTCATCTCTTTTTGAGATGTTACCCATTCTTTGACACCTATCGCATTATTCCACGAATGCCTGAGCTTTAAATAGATATGGCCAATGGAATCCACATTCAAGTACTCGAGTCACTGTCTTGTTTACACCATAATGTCCAGTATACAGAGCTTCATGACACTACATCAATATGTCTGATGTCTCCTCATCCAGAACACACCTTCTTATTATTCCATCAGGATATGTTTGAAATAAGATTGAATCATCCCATAAGTAATGAGTACACTCATATAAGAATCACTTCTTTTTTGATATGATAACTTAAAAGGGAGCTTATTGTAGTTGACAAAATTTGCTATATAAGTGAATCATGTTGTGGCCATGCTATTAAGTGACATTAATGTTTCATAGGGAAATCACTCATTAATATCATCACTCTGATCAATTTCCCCTCCTAGATGTGATAAATGGTTTGCTACCGCATTCTAGGCTCCCTTCTTTTCTTATGTTTCAATGTCAACTTCTTATAGTAGTAGTATCCATCTAATCAGTCTCAATTTTTCATCCTTATTGGCAAAAAGATATTTAAGTGCAACATGATTGGTAAAAATGATCACTTTAAAGCCCAAAAGGTATGATTGAAACTTATCACATGCAACACCACCGCTAGTAACTCCTTCTCAGTGGTGGTGTACTTTAGTTGTGACCTAGTTAATGTCTTTCTTGTGTAGTATATCACATGCAACTTCTTATCCTTCCTTTAGCCTAACACGTAACCCATAACTTGGTCATTAATGTCATATATGACTTCGAATGGAAGTGTCCAATCTAATAATGTTAAGATCAAAGTTGATGTCAATGCCTTCTTTAATTGATCAAATGTCAATAAACAGTTATCATAAAAACAAAAATGCTTTTCCTTAACTAACAGGTTTGTTATAGGTTTTACTATTTGTGAGAAGTCCTTAATAAAGCGGCGGTAGAATCTTGCATAACCTAGGAATGCTAGCAGGCCTTTGACATTGATGGGCGGTGGGAGCTTCTCTATGACCTCCATCTTTGCTCTGTCCACTTCAATTCCTTGGTGCAATATTTCATGTACCTTTAAAATGTAGCTGGAGCATTACATAACTCGAAGGGCATCCGTATATACACAAATGTACCGTAAGGACATGTAAAAGTGGTCTTTTCTTGACCGTTGGGATAAATGAATATCTGATTGTATCCCGAGTAACCATCAAGGAAGCAATAGAATAAATGACCAGCCACTATCTCGATCATTTGATCAATGAATTGGAGAGGGAAGTGATCCTTTTTAGTCAACTCGTTAAGCTTTCAATAGTATGAAAACTCTCGATCATGTGATTGTTCTTGTCAACATTAGCTCTCTACTTTCACTCTCCATAATGGTCATTCCGCCCTACTTCGTTACGCATTGTACTGGGCTGACCCATTTGCTATCAGATATTGGGTATATGATACCCTCATCTAAAAGTTTCAGTACTTCCTTGATGCGAGGGTTCAACTTGCATTGACATTCCTCATCGCTTGACTTCCTTCTTCAAGGTTTATTCGATACATAAAAATGTTTGAGCTTATACCTCGAATGTCGAATATCTTCCATCTCATGGGCTTCATCCATTTCTTAACAATTACACTGACCTACTCTCTTGTTCCCTATCCAATTGTTGACCTTCCCTTAGAAAGATATATATGAGGTGTGTGGGTAAAGGTTTAAGTTGCAAAGTTGGTGGTTTCTCAGTGGAGGGTGGTTGGGCGTTTCAATTTTACTAATAATTCTTGATGTCTCAAAACACATCACTCCTCCATCTTCGTGTCTACCTTAGACTCTGCTTCATTCACCCTCTCAGCTTCATTGTCTATTTCAATTTCCATAGAACTAATTTCTTTAAAATAACTCCCTTCTTGCTCTTAAATATTTTCATCCATTAAAACAATCTTCATATAAGTGCTGCTTTCTTTTGAATTTTTCAAGTCCTTGTTCTCCACTTGATCTTCACCAATCTAAAGTGATAATTTACCTTCATGAACATCTGTTGGACCCCGATCTTTCGGTAGAAATTAGAAATATTAAATAGAATTAAATGAGTGTGCTTGTATATGTATTGTGTTATAGATGTTATTGTGCTTAAAGAAGATTGATGAGAAATGAAGTGATTGATTTTGATGACTTTGAAATTTGAGTAGAGTTGTATGAGTTATGAAAGTCAAA
>JANTPM010000009.1:6404638-6419673 GCA_025434745.1 Erythroxylum divaricatum
TAATATATTGTAATTGATTAATTACAATATAAGTAATTAAAATATGATTAGTTAATTAATTAATTAATTAAAATCTAATTTTATTTTTAAATATTTTTTACAAATTAACTATCGTTAATGGTAATAGTAATCATTCCTTATTCTTATTCAACCATTATAATAATAATAATAATAATAATAATAATATTCATTCTCATTTTTTTATATTTATTTTTATTCTAGAAAATATAATTGTTTTTTTTATTATTACTAATTTTATTTATAAATTCAATTTAATTCAATTTCATTAATTTTCAATTCATTAATAAATTTAATTCAAAAGTTTACAAAGAGAGTATCTCTCTTCTCTTTTTTCGCCAATTCCCGACATATCGCTTTCGCATCCAAATTCGTCCGTGCCTTCGCCCATGGGTACCGTCGGCAGCGATGTCGAGGCAGGCTTCGCCAAGCTTCAAGGCGAGGACTTCGAGTACTACATGCAGACCTACTCCATTGTGCTCGGCCGAAACTCCAAGAAATCCACCGTCGACGTTGACCTCGCTAGCCTAGGTGGCGGAATGAACATCTCCCGCCACCACGCCCGCATCTTCTACGACTTCACCCGCCGCCGCTTCGCCCTTGAGGTCCTCGGTAAGAACGGCTGCTTGGTCGAGGGCGTCCTCCACCTCCCCGGCAACCCTCCGGTGAAGCTCGATTCCCAGGATCTGCTTCAGATTGGCGACAAGGAGTTTTACTTCTTGCTTCCTGTCCGGAGCATTCTCGGTGGGCCCCTGGGCCCCAGGCATCACGTTCCGGTGGCCCCACAGAGACCGTCCGCGGCAGCGGCAGCGGTTATCAAAGGAAGAGGAAAGGAGTATTTTGAGGATGATGATGAGGAGATTGGTGGTGGTAGCAGTGGGAAGAAGATTAGGAGAGAAGGGTTTGATGGATATGGCTATGGTGGTGGTGCCGCTGCTGTTGGTGGGTCTGGTGGTAAGGGTTTACCTGGACCATTAGGTTAGTAGTTGTTGTAGTACCTATATATAAACTAATATTAGAACAATTTGCTTGTTATATTAGAACAATTTGCTTGTTTTTTAATGTAAAGGAATTGGATATAGTCACTTGATGCTTATGAGTTAGTTTTAGTTAGTTTGTTGGTGTAATTCTGTTTCTTTAGAATTGTCCCTGTTGGTACTGATTATTGCTTCTCTGCAGTCTATTCTTGTTGTGTTTTGAATTCTCCATCAAGTGGTTTTGATGGAATTCTTTTTGAAACTAAGAACTAGGCTGCATAATGCAATGGTGGTCAAAATGATCCATGGGGATCAATTGCTAATTGTTTACCAAATCTATGATTATATGTTTAATCAGTTGTCGTCTGCAGTGCAGTTTGGAAACTATAGTTGTTTCCAGTGCTCGGTAATTGGATAGGATCAATGCTTCTTTTCTGTATATCATTTGGTTTGAATACTGTAAAGGTGCTAGCTTTTGACTTCATACGGTGATGGCTTGACATCAAGGTATGGAACTCTCTCACATGGATTTGAGGGATATAGAAGATCTGAATTTTTGTGAGTAGTTTGTACAATGTCTTTGGTTCATAGGTTGATCTATTGTTTTCCACAACCTGAAGTTATTTGGTTGACCACACCTAACTTCTGGCTGGCATAACTATTTACGTTGTGAGCTCTCACATTGAAGCCCTGACATAAGCTTTAGTTCGATTCAGTTTTCATGGTTATAGCCAGTCTCAGTTTGGCATTGGTGAAACAGAAACAAAAGACGTTATCAGTCTGTTTAATATTACGACTATGTAGGATTGTTGAGTTTTCCAGTACGTGTTTGTTACCTTTGCTTTGTTGCTCATGATGGCCAAGTAGTAAATCATTCACTTCCCTTTCTTCACCAAGAGGGATTTGAAATTGCTAAAGTAGGGGTACTGAAATCCTAGAAACTGTACTAAATAAAACAATCTAGTTATGTCCAATAAAAAGCCGAAAAGGATAAATATTAGAAAGAAAATATTTCCTTGTGATTCCAAGTTAAATGCAGTGATGTTTTTCTGTTCAATTTTACCTTTTTGATCCTTAATAACTTGTTTTTTTCTTAATGTACACATTTCAGACTATTATGATCTATCAAGTTATAAATTAAGTGTGTAACCTGTAATGTGAATAACGCTGAAAACTTTAGAGCTCTAGTTGCAAGGTTGTTAGATACTCCTTAAATAATTTGCCACTCCATAGATCCAGATGTTCGCAGCCTTAATAATCTGGCGCAAAAGCCTGTTGCATTTAATTCTGATACTCTTGGGATTAATTTCCCAGCACAAAATTAACCTCAACCTAAGCAAAAAGAGGGATTTGTTTGTTAATATCGTATCATTCGCCTCACACTAAAACAACAAATGGAATCATTTTTTGGCTTTTACATCTTTTAGTTTATCTTTCTTGGTATCTTAAGCTACTTCATTAAATAGTTCTTCTCTGATGAGAGATAGGACACCTTGATTTTGTGAATTCACCTTCAATATAGACCATATCGATGGACAATGCTTTGATCTTCTATAGTTGTGTGGTTGTGATTGATCTTGAGGTTTCATGATAAAACGAAATAGAAGCTGTGTTCTAGCATCTTTCCTAGAGATGATCACTTTGGTAATGTCTTGACGTGGCATTGTTTAACCAATTGGTCATTTGTAGTAACATGTGTCAACCCTTTTATCGAGTTTGTAACACCTCTATTTGTCTCTTATGAAATTTGGTTTTTAACAGTTGTTGGTGTACTTTAAAGGAGGATTTCGGCTTTGAAACAGCGATGCAGCAGAATATTTAGTTATTGTACCTCACAAATTTGAAGTTTAAATAGAAATCTACTTTCAGTCTTGCATTCAACAATTATGCATGCTCTTTGGTATCATATGTGCTTAATATCTTTGATACCATGCTCAGCACCGCCAGAGAAGAAGATACAAGGACGATCTAGGGTTGATAGTGAATCAGACAATCAACAATTGCTGCAGTTGGAGGAAAAAGATGTTGTTTCATCAGTAGCTACTGTACTATCGGATCTATGTGGTCCTGGTGAATGGATGCCGATGGAGAAACTTCATTCTAAGGTCTGTTACACTATCTATAGTTAATAGTTATCTTTGTTTTCATTCAATTTTTTTCCAAAAATTAACTAATAGCTACTTAAATAGCTCGCTGTTGAAATTTCTAGAACTAAACAAACAGTTTTATTCAAGCTGCTTCTGTTTTTCATTTTGGTGTTTATTATTGCTATTGTTCTAAGCAGCAGATATTTCTAGATTTTGGTTGATGTTCATATTTTATGGTATAGAATGGTTTTTGGTTTCCAGGCTAGTTGAGAAAATTGAATTCATGGGCACATCCCTTTATCTTAGATCCTAGGATTTGTCTTGTTTTACCAAACTTCCAGGGCTTATGCACGAAATGCACTCTTTTATCAAAAGATGACGATTTCACCAAATGATTACTGGGTGGAACATAGAGTGGCTTGTAAATCCAAAACTAGTCATTGCTTTACATAACAATTGATCTTTGATAAAGCACCCACTCTGTGTTACGATCTTACCATGGAGAAGTTCCCTGTCATTCTTTAAAACCTCTTGTTTCGGTTTTGCTACTTTGCAGTTTGTCGCCTGAATGTTTTTTCCATGCAACTGCAGTAGGATAGGTTATTCCCTCCAGATTAGGATCTAAGGTGCTGGCAAGTTAATGATGACTTGAATTTAGTAATTTATCCTTGTTGTAAATTTGGTCATTAAAAGTTGATCCTTTTGAAAAAATGCTAGTATATAAGTTTAGGCTTGGCCTCTGTGAAGTTTTATCCCATAGCGAAGACATATTATGTTATCAAGGATAGGAAAGTCAGTGGTCAGACTGGTGACATCTGAATTTAGCCGCGATGTTTTTGGAGCTTTATGTTGCACTTGAAACGTTCCTAAAAGGGCTATTAACTTTTGTTGGTTAAACCTCACATGATGCCTACGTCTCATAATTGTTTACTCAAATCTTTGTTCAGCTGGTGGAGCAATATAGCAGTATCTGGCATCACACTCGAGTGAGGAAGTATCTTACTCCTGAGGACTTTCCTGGGCCGGAGTCAAAGGGGAAACCATGGTATGGCTTGCTTATGTTGCTAAGAAAATACCCAGAGCACTTTGTAATCAACACAAGATCCAAGGGCAGACTGACCCTGGAATTTGTATCCCTTGTCTCCCTGCTTTCGTAAATGACATATACCAACACAGCCTTGTACCTTCCAAATTGCGTCCTGTAACCATGTAGAGGTTTTGTAATGGCAGTTTTTGCGACTGCTTGGACACTTCTATGTAAGTCAAGAGTGATGACAAACGGTGGTTGCTGTGTGTTATCTGACACAGATTGATGGTTTTAAGTGGCGGGAAATCTAATCATTCAGTAGGGCAGCATATCCATTTTGTTTTGTGCTTGCATTCTTGTGTTTAATTCCTAAGATTCATAACCCTGCATTTTGGGGTGATTTCAGACTTATATCTTGCACTAATTTTATCTATAAGATAAGTGTCAAAGTCCTAGCAAATAGGTTGAAATTTGTATTGCAATTCATCGTCAGTGATAACCAAGGCTCATTCTTGAGCAATATGAATATTAGAGATAATGTTCGAATTTTGAGGGAGCTCTTGAAAGAGTATACAAGAGGAAATACTCCATAGAGATGTGCTATTAATATGGATCTTCAAAAAGTTATTGATAATGTTGGTTGGAGATTTATGTTACAAATTGTAAAGCTTATGAAATTTTTCCAGATGTTTATCAAATAGATTTAGGAATGTGTCACCACTGTTTCTTTTGGGATTTTGATTAATGGACGCTTGGCATAGATATTCAAAGGCAAAAGAGGATATAGGCAAGCAGATCTTCTTTCTCACATATTTTTAATTTGTGTGGAAGTTTTCATCCTGTTGTTGAAACATAAAATCTCTACAGCCCTTAAATTTAAGTACCACTCTAAGTGTAAGTTGCTTTTTATTACAACTTATATTTTGCAGATGATCTTATCCTATTGAGCAAGGTTAATACTCGTTCAATTTCTTTACTGATGGGTACCTTACAAAATTTAAGGAGATATCTAGATTTAATATTAACTTCCAAAAAAGCTTATGCATCTTGTCAGAAAGTGCAACACATCTCTCAAATATTTTGTCATAAGTCATTGGAATGAAAGACAATATACTTCTCTCCTATACTTGGGAATTCCTATCTTTTCAAAAAGACTAAGATATTGGGAATGTCTGCCCTTGATTAAAAAGATTGTAAAAAGATTAGGGTCTTGGACAAATGAAACCCTCTCTAATGGAGGCAAGCTTTAACTCCTAAAATTTGTCATAATGTTATGCAATCTTACCGGTGCTCTTATATGTTCTTATCAAAAGGGCTAGTTAAAACAACGGAAAAAATGATTAAGCAGTTTTTATGGAGTAGAGGAAAAGGTGAGAAAGGAATAGCTAAATTGAGTGGAAAGCAAATATATCAACCAAAAGATGTTGGCGGATTGGGATTGGAGACAACAACAAAAGTAATAGATGTCTAATGTTGAAGAAAATTTGGAGAATTTTAAGTGAAAAAGAGTCCTTATGGGTCAAATGGGTAAATAATTGTGGATGTTGCTCTATGTGTACAACTAATTTATCTCATTGTACAACCATCTTTTTTCTCTTTATAACTTTATTCTTTCTACAAGTTCGTTCAATTTTAGGATCAAACGAAAGTAGGTAATCCAATATATCACTCTTCGATCTTCTAGCTCACTTCAACTACTTGAAACGAATAAAAGTAATTAAAGTAAAAGAAAATAAAAACAAAATAATATTAACATAGGTAGTAAAACTACCTCTCCAATAATAATGTCAAAAAATTATTATGCTTCCAAGTCCATTGCTTTTTGTGATTTTCTTCTCCAACTTTTCCACTTTTCATGCTTTTTATTTTAGAATTAGTTATTTATGTCTTTTAGAAAGTTGTTCATTCTATTCTAGATAGCTTCAAAATATCTTCAATTGGATAACTATAGAGAGAGTGACACTAAATCTTTCAAACTTAATCACATATAAAACAATAAAAAAAATCTATACAAAACATATTATAAAGGTATCCAATACTAAGTAAATAAACCCTAAATAATATGTAAAAGATGGACTTATCAATTTAGATTTGGAATTTTTTTATAGGCCATAAGTTCTATGGTTGTCTACAACAAACATTGAGACCTAAAGTTTTTATCACTAAATCACTCACCACATTAGACATAAAAGTTATCGAGGAAAGGTCGCTAAAATTTTTTATTGGAAAGATAAAGATAAATAATAATTTGAGGAGATCAAAGCTTTATACATTTTAATTGATAATCTTTATACTTATACGAAAGGTTAGGATGATGATATCAATAGATCAGACAAAGCATTTAATAATCAAGATGCCAAATTTATAAGGAATGGCTTCAAGTTGGATGTTTATCATGCCTTCCGGAAAACAAAGTTCTTTGAGGCCTAAGATTATGATAATTTTACACATTGCCTTGTTAGGGGTTTTAAGCCTATAAAACTTTGATTAAAAGCATATCTTCAAACTTATCAATAAAATTTTAGTCCATTAAAGATATTTCAAAACCTTCCACCAATAAACATAAGCCTAAAGCATAGTCAAATGATCTTATAAATCTATTGGAGGAAAATATATCAACTTTAGGAAATGGTGGAGGTGAAGTGGATGGTGGTGATAAAGCTGCTTCTAGGCCTACAAAAAAATTGTAGATATGGCTATTAAGTGTTATAGTATGTATTGTAGTTGTAGTTTTTGTTTTCTGGTTTATGATTACATGTAAATGAAATTTTAGCTTGCTATATTTTTTAAATCTAACGATCATTCTTTTCCATGTCATGCCTTTGATTTATCAAAAGCATTGCATGAATTTTAGTTCTTGTTGGTATGAATTCAACAAGTCTATTTTGAAATCTGGAATTTTTTTAATGTAAAATCTGAAACTTATGATATTTTCTTTACTTTTGATTGAATCAACTACTTTGTTAGACCTTTGAATCTAATGTTTTGAGAGGTTTTAAGAGATAGATGTTTTGAGAGTTTTTTTTTGACGTTTTGAAGGACTTTGTGATACATTTTGAGACTTTATGAATCAAACATTTTGAAGAGATTTTGAGTGACATTTTAGAAGACTTAAAGTTTGACATTTTGTAAGGACTTTGGTCTCGCATTTTGTGAGGCATTAAATATATACTTTTTCAGAAATTTTGGTATGAAATTTTGCGAGGCATTAAGCATATAGTTTTATAAAAAACTATTAATTTAAAATTTGCAATGATTTAAGCCTATAATTTTGTAAGAACTATTGTTATAACATTTTATAAGGTGTTAAGCCTATAGTTTTTTTTTATAGAACTTTAGTTTAACATTTTGTGAGGTGTTAACTCTATATTTTTATAAAACTTTATGGACATATCTAAAATCAAACTATGATTTATTAATTAAAAATATACCTAAGATGTTTTCCTTTTTAGGTTATGGGAATCTCATATTTATCCATCCTTTCACTTATATAGTTTTATGATTAATAATATCTTTTATATGGTATAGGCCTATCCAATTTGGAGTAACCTTTCCTTTGACTTAAATTTTTTTAGTTATATTGGTTCTTCTTAAGATAAGGTGACCTTTTTTATATTTTATTGCTTGCACACATAATTCTTTAGGTATGCATCTTATTTGCTTTCTTTGATTAGGTCTATTTCCGCCCTTAGTATGGATGCATTGTCATCAGGTCTGTAGTTTTCAATATGCATTGAAAGTACATTCAACTTTATTAGGATTAGAGCTTTTACGATGGATACTAAACTAAAAAGGGTTCCTCCTATTGTTATCTTTAAAGTTATCAGATAACTCTAAAGGATGTTTTGTAATTCATAAGCCCAAATGCACTTTTCCTAATATATCCTTAATCTTAAGCTATGTAATACAATCATGTTGGTAACTTTTGTAAGATCATTACCATGTGGATGAATGATATATTTGAATCTTTGTCTGATGCACTAAGATTTATAACTTCTTTAGGTTTAAACAATTATACTATAAATCATTTTTGCTATTGTAGATAGGGCCATATTTTCACATAATATGACTTATAAAAATTATTATATTTTTCCCTAATATGGTAAGACTCTACTTCTGCCCATCATATAAGGTAATCGATTAAGTCTAGAATAAACATGTGATGCCTGATTGCAGGCACGATTGAACCTAGTATGTTTATGCTCCACTAGGAAAACACATTAGAGATACAATATGAAACTATTCAACAATAGGCTAATGGTGAATTATTCTAACACCTATCACATTTTTTTGATTTAATCTATTGAATCTTACCTATGTGATAGCCAAAAGTAACCCTATCATAGTATCTTATCAGATAAAGTCAAACAAATTTTAGAGTGATCTATATAAATCTTCATGGCATTCCTTTAAGATTTCTTCTCTCTAGGATGATTAAACACATTTTAGATTTAAGTATGGCAGAGTATAGGAGTGTTTGTAGAGTTATCCATTGATAATGGATAATTTTATGGATTTACAAAAAAGCATTATCACCTTAGCTTGGTATGAAACTAATTATCCTCCTTCTATATAGTTTTTAATTGGGTTTCTCTAATTTGTAACTGTTTCATCAAATTATATCTTCTCTTTTTATTGATACATAAGTTTAACTCTATTTTCCAAAAATACATACATGGAATTCATACTTTTTACTTCCCATTTTAAATCCTTATTTTACTTTCAAACTTATTAATCAATTTAATATAGAGCAAATAGGAGCCAATCCTAGGGAAAAAGTTAATTTATTAATTCAGTTTATTCATTATAATATTTTAATTAAAAAATGTTCCAATGAATTAATCTATTTCTTTTTTAAAAAGAGACAATTTCATCCTAATAATTTACTCATACAAAAGGAATTCCATAACAAAATATAAACGTCTATGTAATGTCTTCTTTAACCACATTAGTAAGATATAACATCAAAACTTAAGAAAATAATTGGAGTCACACAATTAATATTTAAGAGCTTGAAATAGTTTTCTTTGTTTCTGAAATTTTTTAATGGTGAAATCGACTAATAAAAAAACTTTTCTTTAAACAAATGAACCATTAAAAGAAAAATTCCAGATCTATTATAACCATATTAATTAACATTTTTTATGAAATATCCATTATATAGTTCTTTTGAGCACAATACATTAAGCTATGCTATTTTTCAATTTAAGAAAAGATTAAACATACATAATGCATCTCAAATAAAGATTTAGACAGCTTGGATGAACTCTCTAGCAATGTACAAAATCAACATAAACTTTGTGATTGTTCATTTTAACTTTTCATGTTATCGTGAATAAATCATTATGTTCAATTTTAAACCCATATTCATTCAATTATCCTCGCATACACGTTTAACTTTATCAATAAATTGAAATTAGAAAAAAGTGTGAAACCAAAACAGTTCAAAATAAAGAAACCTAAAAAATTTAACTAAGGCAATATGTATATAAAGAGAGGGGGTTGTTTGCGGTTCAAATTGAGTTTAGAAATCAAAGAAATAAAACATAAATTAACCTAATACTCGCAAGTGAACAAATATATTTCAAATTTTAGTTTAGTTATGCAATTTTGTTATATCATGATAATCCAAGACATTTAACAAGTTGAATGTAGAGAACTAGCTAGTTGGTTCCTACCTATTCCTTTTCATTCTTAGGAATTGAACCAACTCAATCAAAACACCTACCTAAGATTAGAGATTCTTTATTATCCTTTTTCATATCAAGAATATAAAAATAAGGTGGAAATGTAAACATATTAACTTTAATTAAAATATTATCCTTAATACCTATAAGGCATCTAATTGATTTATTTGAAACTTCCATTATCACATCAGTAGGTTTTGATTCTCCTATCTCTATTTTCTTAAGCATGGTATAAGAAATTTTATTAGCACTATCCCATAAATCCTTAAGTGCTTTATTTATAAAGACACCACCAATATTACAAGATATAGTATAACTTCCTAGATCATTTATTTTTGATGGTAAAGTGTTTAAGGGATGTTGGTGTGGCTTTCATTATCTCTACTATTTCCTCCGTAGAAACTTCTTTCTTTTTCTTATTTATATTATCAGTTGTCACTTCCTTCATGTTATTTGTTAACTCCTTCCCATTCCTTAAGGTGATTTTTTTCACATTTACATCTTTGTTTACAATTATATGCACGCTGAATTGAGTTTAAAACAAGTATTAGGTGTTTATTTTACAATTAACCCTTAGATTGTAGGTGAATAATAGGGGATCCTTTGTGTGCTTAGACCTTCCTCTTAGTTTTGATAGTCTTTAAATTCAATATAAAGATGGTTTACTGGATTATGAAGAAGATTAGTGGTGAAAATTGTTTTAAAATGAAAATTCTCCCAAATTTTGAATTTTAAAGACCTAGAATGTGAAAAATGGATTTGATGAGTGAATAATAGGTCAATAATGATGATAATAGAATAAGAGTGTTAAAAATCTAGTGATTTTGTTAAATAAGTGAGTGTTGATGCTAGGTTTATAAATATTTGAGAGGAAATGAGAGAAATTTGAAGGTTTAGGCTAAAATGGAGGTCTAATGCATCTTATGGATTTTTAAATTTTTAATACATAGCCTATAAACACAATCATTTTACAAGCCATAGATCCTTATGTAAAGCATTAGGTTAGGGCATAATTTGGGATATAAGGTAATGAATCTCTCTATAAGTTTTTCACTAATGGCCACAGTTAGGACACATGAGTATCCCAAGCTACAAATCTTTTTACAAACTCTAAGTGTAGATACGATCTAGGACACATGCATGTACTAAGTCATGGATCTTTCTATCCTACTTAAGATATAAAAATAATATGAGATATAGGCTTGTCCCTAGTTATGAATTTCTCTATAACTTTTTCATTAGAGGCATAATTGAATATGGTTTGAGACATGGGTGAAACTTAGCCTATGTTTAACATAGAGGTGTGTGCATTTATTTGGCTTGTATCTTTAAATTTTTATCCTAACTTCTCTTCTAGTTGTCTCTTAAAAAATGTGTTACCATTCTTTTACTTATTAGATACAAAATGAAACTATAAAGTTAAATAACATTCATTCAGAAAAAAATCTATATAAATTATAATGAAAATAAACCTTAATTACTTAAAAAATAATACAAATTATATTTTATCACTATAAAATACTAACTTTAAACAAAAATATAAGTTCTAAAATAAGCGATTTCGTTGCCTTCCAATGAGTGATTATTTAAAAATATTTTAACTTAACTTCCTTGTTAAACTCGATTAATTATTAAAGTAGTATGCTTACCGCTTTCATCACCATGATTGTGGAGAGTGCTAGATAAGGATTTTCTTTCTTTAATTTTTTCTTTCTTTTTGAATTTACCCTTTGTTGTTATTTTCCTTAATACCTTATCTCTAATTATAAGAGTTAATTCACCTTTCCTAGTATTTATGATTACACTAGTTGTTTCAAGTAAAGGCCTACCTAAGATTAGATATTCTTCACTATCCTCTTTCATATCAAGGATATAACAATTAAGTGGAAATATAAAATTATTAATTTTAATTAAAATATTATCTTTAATACCTCTAGGGCATCTAATTGGTTTATTTGCAAATTCCATTATTACATTAGTAAGTTTGATTCTCCTAACTCTATTTTCTTAATCATAATATAAGAAACTATATTATCACTAAGGCATAAATCCCTTAATGCTTTATTTATGAAGGCACCAATATTATAGGAAACATTAAAACTCCCTAGATCCTTTAGTTTAAATGTTTGTGATTGGTGGATACTGGTGCGATTTTCATTGCCTCTAGCACTTCCTCCCTTCATGTTATTGGTTAACTGCTTCCCATTCCTTAAGGTGATTGTTTTCACATGTACTTTGGGATTATATACTATTTTACTAGGCAATTTTCCTTACTATCTTTTGGTTATAGACTTTATTAATTGACCAATTTGGTTTTTAATTTTTCAAATTTAAGCCTTCTGAGTTTATAAAGTCAAGATGTAGTTGCTTGCATGAAGTATCTCAATATCTCCTTTAAAATTAATTGCTTCTCTTTCTGTTATGGTTGTTGGAATTCATATGGATGTTGTCTTTAGATTGTTTGATTACTCCATGAAAAATATGAGTGGTCCCTCTATCCAGGATTGTATGTCTTACTGTAGGGATTATTCTATCTTTGAAAGCTCTCTATATAGTGAAATTATTTAAGGAAACCACTTGAGTTATCAATGCAATCATCATCTATATTATTTATAACTACTAATTTATTAGACCTTACTCTTCTTAATTGTCATTGATAATTGTTCATAGTCATCTCATCTGTAAGTTAAAGAGCTACTTCTAGAGTTTTTTTTATTAAGAATCCTACCAACTACTGCATCTATCATCTATCTTTTTTGATTGATTATACCATTATAAAAGGTTTGAATTTACATCCATACTGGTACATTGTGTTGTTAACACTTCCTCATTAAATCTTTATATCCCTTCAATGTCTTGTAAAGATTTTTTATGAAATTGTTAATAAGTAGATATTTTTTTTAAATTTTCTTTTTAATGGTAGGAATTATTTGGTAAAACTTCTCTATAAGACTTTTTCATATTATGATTGAAGTTATAAATATTGCCTTTAACCACTGCTTAGCTTGATTCCTCTAACAAATATGTAAACAACATCAACCTTATTGTGTCTTTAATGACTCCATTAATCTTAAAGTTATCATAATTCTCTAAAAATTTAGCGATTTATGAATTAAGATCTTCATCTGATAATCCTTTAATTGAACATAATATTGCAACATTTGGATCACATTTTATTTGATCTCGAAAAAGTTTTTGTTAATTTTGAATCTAGTAATACTAGATTACATTTTATAAGAGATTTCTTCACATAATCCATCACATTTATGTGTTATTCTTTCATTGTATCATGTTGTATATCTTGTATGTATTAGCTTCTTACTTAGTTCGTTCTCTTTTTGTTTGACAAAGCATTCTTTCAAGCTTTGAATCTTCTTTTAAGAAAATAGAGTGTCATCTCCTTTTCATACACAAAGATTACACTTGAAATTAAAGTAAACCATGACAAAAAATAAAAATAAAAATAAATAAAGAAAGTTAACAATAAATAAATAAAATGACTAGGATAATATTTATCAAGGATCCTAAACACCAATTGATTCTATGGTAACAATGCTAAAAACTTAGTGGGTGTTACATCCACTGCTAAAGTTTTCTCTATTTTAAATTAACCACTCACTAACGAAAACAAATGCACCTATTATTGATTAATAATATAATCGTTAGTTGAGAGTCAATCTCATGAGGAGTATAGATGGATCTAAAAAACCTACTTACTACCAACTAGGCTAAATCATTAATAAAGAAGGTTCTTGATAGAATTAGGTTAAAGAATATAAAATAAACCTAAACAAGGAAATATATAAGAGAATTAAAACAAAGCAATTAATCAAATAAAGAAATCAACGATAATTAATGGTTAGATGAGTAATTTCCTTAGTATAATATTTGATGTCATAATTTAATAAAATTAAAAAGAGTTTATCATCTAAACTGACAGAACTTCTTAAAATATAAAATCACACTCTCTTAAGCTACAACCACCTACCTTAAAGTTAATTAACTTATATCTCTACCAATTAACACTCCAAAGAACATATTTTATATTGTGAACTTCTATGAAAGATTTCACCCTAATATTAGAAAGATTATACAGTTCTATCTCTTGTTTCCCATTCAACTCCTAAAATCTAAGTCATAGTTCACTTATAAGTAGGTTTTCTCAAATCTTTCATAAGTGAATTAAGATCATTTATAATTTTTTGTTCTAATAAAATCTATAATAAAGCAATTAAAGATATTTCATAACTATAAATCCCACTTCATAAATTAAATTGAATCAATTCACACAAAGATAATAATTAGAGTTTTTCCGATGTATACATATAAAATACTTATCCATAAATCAGGTTCAAACTGACAAAGACAATACACAAAATTAAAGACATCACGATAAAAGGAGGAACTTCAGATAAAAGTGCTTTATTTTAAATTATTTTGATCCATGTGGATGATCTTGAATAATTTTTTTTTTAATAAAATGACTTTGAAATTGACCCTTAAGGGCCAGTGTACCTCTCAATGGCTAACCAAAATTTTTTGGAGAAAAAATAATTATAAGATATGCAAAGCCTCCAAAAGTTCCCTAAAAATTAGTGATTTTTTCATGCTTTAAGTACGTTTAATTCACTTGAGACATAATATAAGATATTGTCATATTACAAATAATGGATCCTTTTATTTCTTTTTAGAAGAAACACAAACTTTGGCATGCTTATACCTAGACTATAGATCTTTTTGTAATCTTTTTAGGTATGGATATGGGTCGAGAAACGAGTGTCTCTTAACCTATATCATCATCATCATCGTCATCACACCCAGTCCAAAGTCCCACAGTGAAGCAGGGTCTGGGGAGATCTAATAGTATGCAGCCTTACCCTTATATAGTAGAGAGATTGTTTTCAGTAGACCCATATGGAGATGTGTCAGGAAAATAATGATGCTGGTTAACATAAGAAATAATTAAAAACTGTCACTCAAAATATTTAAGTAAATAGAATTACAATACAAGACAATAAGGACATACCTGAAGGTTAACCCAATCTGCTAGTACTTTATACCTTGTAAAGACTGGCTCTTTTTGTCAGTAGTCATGCTAGGAGACTTTACTGAGCAACCTTGAGGATACAACAATCCTACGATTTTAGGCATCCATCCGAGAATCTTTCCTTAACTACACCTGACCTGAAGCCTTGACCAAAGACTTACCACTTGCAAAAGTATAAAGGACATTGGGTTG
>JANTPM010000009.1:6431146-6439795 GCA_025434745.1 Erythroxylum divaricatum
CTGTAAACATCTAGGCTCAATGAGAGATGGAATTCTACACTTGCTCTAATAAGGGCATATTCCACACCAAAAATTGGAGGCTGACAAGCCGTTATGGCGGTCATAATCACGCTCAGATCATGCAACCAGAGTACTTATGAGTCTGAAGAATCTGGCTCCATATCTTCTGAAGCTGAGCCATCGATTTCTTGCTTGATATCCCAGTCATCTCTCTGCAACCTAAGTTCAGATCCCTTCTGAGTCCCTGCTCCAATCTTTCTCTTGTGCTCTGATACAATTATTAACGATCAAAAAATTAAGCATACCATGGATATAACTCAGAATTAAGCATACCATGGTTGAAATTTTACTTTTGTTATTGATTGCACTGCGTGTAATTGCTAAAAATTCATCCCATTTGAATTTCCTGAGTTCTTCCTTCTCCACTTCTGAGAGCTCAAAATTTGGTTCCCTTCCACACATAAACGCAGCCCTGCAGATACATAAACCTTCGCCTGAAGCTTCAAGATTTAAAATCACACAACAAGAGAAAGTTTAGTCGACCTTATTGATTGTTTTCTAGTTTCCATTTTCCAATGATCTCTATCCATCAGAATCATGTAACTATTATGCCAGAAATCATAATAAACAAAAACCCCTTTCATCTTCAGTATGTTAAATATTCTTAAAATCCCAACACCGAATTAAGATGGTGAATTCCAGTCTTAACATTTCTTGTTCCCATATTCTCTGCGTGATCATACTCTCTCTTGGCCAGCCTAACGTGAATCACATCTGCCGTATTAAACTAAGTCATGATCCAATTCCAATCATGGATGATTAAAATCCTGAGAATGTCACCAATCTAACTTTTGCTGTTTTACTCATTGCATTGAAAACTAGCACGTTAGCACAGCTGAATGCAAGCTTATAATCTTTGTAGGATATTGCTACATGATCATAGTCCAGAATAAGGCACATAGAAGCTTATTAGCATATCAGGATGACTATTGTTGTTCTAAAGAAGAAGAAGAAGAAAGATCATTGCACACCAGGAGAAAATATGATGCAAAAGATGTATCCATACTTTTCAGCATAAATATGTCTCAGGACTTAAAATGGATTTAGAAGTATTGCACTTGTTCATGATTTATGGTCTCAGGAACTTAATGCTGAATAAATATTCCTGTTAAAGCAACTGAATTTCAAACTATCACCTGTCATACAAGCGAGCAGCCTCTTCTTGTGAACTAACGGTTCCCAAGTGGATCTGCTTCTTGTCAACTTTAATTGCAGCTTGCCATTTCATATTTTTGAAATAAACACCTCTCATTAAGCAAGGTTCTTGATTTTGAACATGCTTTCTCCTATGACGTTTTCTGCGTTTAATTGGTTGCCCTGCAAAAATCACGGTGGCAAATAATAAGCTCAGACGACCGTGTTAACTGAAGCATTTGATTCAATATCGCAAATAAATATCGACTTTAATAAATACGCTGTGCTGCAAGAATATAGACTTTCAACTCAAGGCTGAAGCACTTGTTTCAATAAAGATCCTAAAGCCAGGCTATTAATAAATTGTTAGTTTATGCAGTAAAGTGGCCCCCACAGTTTCAAAGAAAGTGGATGCAGTGAAATCTTTCCCCTTCATTGCTAACTTTCTTGGAAAAGTATAACTCTTTTTGCATGATAATGACGTTTATTGAAACTACAATTTTTAACATGGATACGGAGTAGAGTGCATTGATAAGAGTAAGCGGACTGAGCTCTTGGGACAATTGAAAAATTAATAATTCTGACTAAATTTATTCTAATATTATATTAAAATTTTTAATACGAGTAGAATATAAAGTCTGTTTACAAGAATTAAATTTGGATCAATTATTGTCAAAATGATCAGTGATTGTTACTATTTACAGATTTTCCACCATTGGCAAAATGAACAGTAATTTTTACTACTTATATACCCTTGAATATTATCATGTTTAGTGAATATAAAATACCGTAAGATATGGTAGCATATGCTACATTTTTCACAAGTTTCTCTAGGATAAACCAAACATCGATTTATTGCCAAATGAATACAACTGCATAGTTTTGCATCTTTCAGAAACACAAAATAAGACAACTTCACTCCACTTACAAACCTGGATATGGTTGTGCCAGCTGCTCTTTTATAGAGCCAGAAGTAGACAAACTTGAGGAACTAGCTCCAAGCTTGGTAGGGGCCTCCTGCCAGGCAACGGTAATAGAATCAGAAAACATAAATTAAAGTAATCTATCTTGGAAGAAAAAAGCTAGTCAAAGGCTTTAAGAATTCTGCAGCTTTTCATGTTTCACTTGTGTCAAGATTGGCAAAACCTAAGTGGTTTCGACAAAGATGAGTAAGATCATGATGGATCACCATGTTAAATCCATTTTATTACCAGGTAGAAAATTCTAACTTTATAACCATGCCTTGAATGAAACGTATCAGTTAGAATCCATGCAGGACGTTGCATAAAGGAAAAAGCATGATACCCTTAAATTAGCTATGATGAGAAAAAGTAAACGAAAAAGCAAAGAGGTGGATGATATTTTATGCCAATAAAAATCAAGTCCATGTCAAAAGGACAGAGCTTGATGGCATTCTTAAATCCCAGAACTTTGCAGAATCGAGATTGTATAACTCTTATAACGACAGCCCATTAAAGCCTTAGCTGATACTTTAATTCAAATAATATTGAATTGAATAACGTTTATCACGAAATATCCAAGAAAAGTGGATCAGAGATATTTTACCTCCCTTGGGTGGTTGCCATCATCTGATGGCAGGGGATGGACGCTAACAGACTTGGCATTCTGGGTGGCACTTGCAAGAGCAGTTCCATTCTCTGAAAATCGAGGGAGCAGACTCAAGAAAGAATTTCTGCCTGCAAAAAGCCAGCTAGTTTTGGTAAGTCGAGGTCATGCGCAGAACCATCTGACTGGATCAACGGTTTGGAGGAAAGAAAAACTAATTTACTAGCAGACTTTGTGAATTTCAAGGTTGCCTACTCAAATATATATGAACTGGTACAATAGCAACGCAAAAGGATATGCGAGAACATTTATAGATAACTGCTGCTAAGCCATATGCCAAAAACAACTTAAACAGGCCTGTACAATTTGAGTAATAGAAGAATTATATCAATCATGCGTACGAAGCACATATTCCAAAATGAAGCTCACCAGCACACAGCCCCAAAAGTTTCCTCCTTCGTAAGCTGACCATGTTGAATTATAGAACTTTCCCTCAGTTTGTGATCACTTGGAGAATTTAGCACTTTGTTCCTAGATCATAAGCAGGCAGACAAAATTTGACGAATGCTCAAACTTAAACCAACTTATAATTGCAGTGACAAGAACGATACAAGAGAATAATAAAGAAAATATGATATTGCAATTCTCACGGTCCTAAAGCGAAAAGCCACTTGAGTTATTGATACGTTAAAATTAGCATAAACCTTAACAGGGTAAATCATACATCTCAAATGGAAGACAGTAATTTATAAGTCCCTTTTGGGAAAAGCATAAGAATGACACTCCATCAAGTCGCAAAAAAGTTCGAGAGTTAACGAACAAGTAGACCGATCAAAAAGATCACTATGCACATGGCGGAAGGCAAATTAAAACAAATAAAAGACATCTCTGAAAACAAGCGGTTGGTTAGCTTCGTCGCGGGACTTAAGCTGATACACTGGAACTTAAACATTATAGCATAGAAAACATTAACAAAAACTAACGATTACCCGTGAAAGGTTCCTCAAAACCCATTGGTATGAGTTTAAAACATCTGCAATTTACTCAATTATATAACATGGCAACAGCGTTATGAATGGACTCTAAGAATATAACCCCACTTTCAATTACAGAATGCGTACAACATCTGGGAAGACGACGCGGTTGTATATGTTTTTAACAATTGTTCAGACAATAGAATCTAAAAACCGGGGTAAAGGTGACAGAACGGCCCGTCAAAGAAAGAAAGACCAACACAAACTATCGTGAATTTCTTAATTGGAGAAAAAATAAAAAGGAAAAGAATTTGGAGACCTGTTGTTGCATAAACGAGATTAAGATTATAGACCAGGTAAGAGGAAACCAGCAAAAGATGCACACAGGAAGACTTAGTCGAGGAGAATTTTCCAAATCTCTCACCGTGGAAAGCAAGTCAACTCCCACCAACCTACCACCTTTCATGAAAGAAAACACACCCAAAGACAAAAGCCCCCCATCCACTCCAATTAACAGAATAAACCACAAAGCCCAACAACATCGGAAGCCCATCAAACAAAAATGTCTCTTGTAGTAGTAATACTAGTTGTTGTACAATAGTGTATCGTAAGCGCAAGACGAGCAGCGAGAATGAAAGAGGATAAGGTGATGGGGTTTTGTTTACCTTGGAGAGAAAAAGCAAATGGAAGTAGTAGGTGGTGTTTGTGATGAGAGCGTGGCAACCCAGGTGAGGATCAGAAAAAGGAAAAAAAGAAGAAGAAGAAGAAGAAGAAGAAGAAGAAGAGGGATTTTAGGAAGAGAAGGTGGTGTGAGATAAACAGAGGAGATATATAGACATATGCGTGTGTGAGAGAGAGAGAGTCTTCATGCATCTACCACCTTTTGTTTACGCGTTGTGGTTTTGGGTTTTGTTTTGTTAAGGCGAAGACGAAGACGAAGGTGGCGGCTGTGGTGGCGGTGGTTACGGTTTCAATTTTATTTTTCGGGTTCCATGATGTTTGATTCTATTGTATGTGCCTCTGCCGCCTGATGTATTGAGGCATGATTCCGGAATTGCCCTTGGAAACCATCCTTCTATTTACATTTAAATAAACCAGCGAGAAAGGGGTTGAACGTATTTTGAATTTGAATAATGAGGTCCGAGGTTGGGGAGAAGGTCTTTTGTTTAATTTTATGGTGTTTTATTGTATCTCATAAAATTTCAGTTATTCATTTATATGAGATTTGTATTTATTTATGTAGGATCTACGTGAAATTTACATAAATAAATGGCTGAGATTTATTGGACACAATAAAATTCTATAAAATTGAACAGAAATTTTAAACACCTAAAAGGTGTGGATGAATGTAATGGGAAAATGGAAATGAGGAGGGTAGAGGAAGGAAATGAAAGATTAATAACAATAATAGAGGCGGTTGGTTGGTTGGTTGGTAAGAAAAATGGTGATGACTGATGAGGAGCACCGACGTCTTGTGATTGGATGGGCATCGGATCCAGTAATCGATAATCAGATAATGTCCCTCCCTCACACACCCCCCGCTTTTCAGGAATCTTCCTCCGTTCACTCTACTTATTAGATAATGTCATGTGTTTTTAAATAGGGGCACAATTTTCTAGTCCCTTTTCTTTATTTATTAACCAAATTTTGGGTACTGCCACTACTTATAAGCAATTGGTATCATAAACGCCTAATCTAGCCACTTTTTTTTTTTAATTCGAGGAAATTTTATAAACGAGCTAAGCGGATACATTTTTCTCAGGGTCTAATTGACACACCATCTCATAGATAGGTCAAACGGACACACCTCATCATTGAGGGTCTAACTAGTTCTCTATCTACAAATAAAATTTTAGCTGTCTCAAGCTCTTATAAGAGGGACTAGCATGGAATCGAACCTGAGATATAACTAAAGTCAAATTCCGCTCTTAATTATCGAGCCACATCCTGTGAGGGCTAACCACATTTTTTACTATAACCACTTGTGGAATTAACAATTCATAAAGGGCGTTAGCTGCCATTGACCATGCGTTCTTGAAAGAATTGGCTCCCGTTGAAGCTGGTCTCATCTCATCCTACGTGTAGTTCGAAGGCCGTGAATAACGTTAATGTACTGTCCCCTCCCCTTGTCATAAAATATCCATGTTTGTTTCAAGTTTTACTCTAATTTGTTCAGCTTTCCGTCTTTACTTTTCCCAATTGTACTGCGATTTTAAGATAACAAAAAGTACGGTGACAGCTGGCGGTTGTTGAAGCCAGTTAATACGATTTCTCGATTACGTGGGAGGGACCCCGCGTTAACAAGGCTATACGAAAGGCTTGACACAAAAAATTTCAAAATTTGTTTAATCATATAATTATAACCTGAATTTTAAAAATATTAATTAAATGTTTAATTTCTTTAATTATATCCTAACATTAATATCTCCATTAAATTTATTGACACGACTTGCCACTTGTTTCGAAAACCCTCCATTAATTACATAACTAAAACGATATCGTTATTAAAAATAAATTTTAAATCATTTTACGCAACGCCCGAATCTACTCTTGCATGATAGCACACTAACAAGTTCTTTGTTTTTAACTCTCTCCCGACGCCCTCAACCCTTTATTTTCAATTCGTTCTCAAATTGCAACAAGCTCATTTTTCTTTATCATCACAGTCAGTCACATCAAGGTTAGGTTTTTATTACAGTTTGTTGTAGGTTTGTTTATTTTTGCAAATCTTCATGATCATACATAGATTTAGACGAAGATGAGGTGCCTTTTGTTTCTTTACATTTTCACAATGCATAGGTTGGGCTAATAATTGTTTCTTATCAATGCACACCCAAAAGTAAACTGACTAAAAAGATTGCTCGATGCAGATCAATCATTTGATATAAAAGATTTTTAAACGCCTTTTGTTTTTAGAGAGAAGATTCACAGAAAGTCACTTGCAAGCTCTATTACTGGTGCAAGCTCAGATGATCAAAAGTCACATGTAGGCTATATTTTCATGTTTGTAGGAAGTGCATTTTCTTAGAAAAGTTGTAGACGGTATGTCGTAACTCCTACATTAGAAGCAGAAATTTTAACTTATTTTGAAGTTGGACTTCAAGCCCAATGGTAAAAAAAAAATTCATTGCACTGGTTAAGATTGTTAATTATATTCCTGAGTCAATAAAAATATTTTGTGATGACTCATATGTAATTTTCTTTTTTAAGAACACAAAGAACAGAGACAATGCAAAGTATATAGAATTAAAGTACTTTGAGATTAGAAGATGGGTTGATAATGTTGATGTTAAGTATGATTTACTTCTCTTTAGTGTTTCTAATTGTCCCAATTTGAGATTTCTTAGTTGTTGCCTTTTTTTCTTGGCATATATATAATTTTGTATCTAATCACACTTTCCCTTAGCTCATTTTTATTTAGCCTAAACTTTTGTATATACATCCATTTATAACTATCTTCTTGTGTTTTATGTTATACATCATTGTTAAAAACCCCCAACAATTTGTAGATGTTGGTAAATTTTGAATTTCATTATGGTGAAATGTTGGAAAGGCACGATAATAATATGTTGGGTGCAAGATTATGAAGAAAGATATGGGTCTTGATGAACTTAGCATGCTAGTTCTAAAAGGATCTTTCGAAGATAAAGCACAGAGAATAATATCTATGTTTAATAAATTTCCACATAAGTCGATCATAAGTTTGATGGAGTTAAGCTTACATCAATACAAGGATATGTTGGTTATGCTCCAACAAATGGAAGATTTGAATTATCATAAAGTTGAAATATACTATGATTATGGTTATGAGCATCCTGCAACAAATGGTAAAGAATCAGACTCTGATATTCGCAATGTATTTGACGATAATGACGAGGGGTTGTTCCAAGTTCATTTGGAGCAAGATGATAACTTCATTGTTATACAAGATAGTTATTCTGGAGATGACATAGTTGATAAGGAGTTATTTGCATCTGATGATGAAGAATATGTTTATGCAAGAACAAATGAGAAGAGACGTGCAAAGAATATACAAAGTGGGTTTGAATATGAAAATGTTGTCGATGGGGTTAGAGATAGTGGAAAGAATTCCAATAAAGAAGGTGATCATTCTAAATATATAGGAAGATAAGAAGGAAGTTCACATGGTGCAAATAGTGAATACAAGGATAGTGATGTTGAAATTGAATCACCAGTTTGTAGTGATTAGGGGTGAGTATTCGGGCTAATCGGGCCAAAATTGTACTGTTCGGGTAAAACCCGAATTACCCAAACAAAAATTCATCTTACCCAGCCCGAACCCGAATTTTTAGTTACCCGAAATTACCCGGTCCGAACATAAAATTCATTTACCCGAACTTACCCGGCCCGAACACAAAATTCATTTACCCGAACTTACTCGGCCCGAACACAAAATTCATTTACCCGAACTTTCCCGGCCCGAACTTACCCGAAATTACACAAAATAACATAATTGAATTACATTCTCATATCTCATTTGACAGACATAAAACAAAACAAATAGTTAAATTCACTAATAATATAACCAAATATTTAAATTAACTAGCATAATTAATATGTTAATTAATTCTACAAGAAAAAAAAACAGCCACGAGCCCATGAAAAGTAGCCTAGTAAATTAAACCAGGCTTTGCCGCTGACTTCTTGTTGCCTGCTGCTGGAGTCTGGTAAATCATGAAAGTCTTCAAACTTCAGGTAATCCAGGCTCCAAAGAAATTTGTGACAATTCTACATTAGAAGAGCATAAATCAGAGAATAAATCAATCATGCAAAAATATCACAATGTATAACAAATTGAAATATTAAATAATAAAGCCATAAAAAAAGAAAATTACCATTTTCCAAACGTTCTAACTCCTCCAAATCCTCCTCAATTTTGATCTCATGACGAGTC
>JANTPM010000009.1:6532494-6547140 GCA_025434745.1 Erythroxylum divaricatum
AATGAGCCCTACATGGGACAGTTATCAATGAGCCCTACATGGGACAGTTATCAATGAGCCCTATATGGGACAGTTCAAGCACTCGGTCACAACGGAGTAACAATTGGAAAGTTAGTCTCATATACACTACGTATACATGACATAAATGATTAAATGATATTGATTCCTAACTTTCGTAGTTTTTTAGGTGAAGATTCACATAAACACTTGAAAGAATTCCGTTTTTTTAATTCTAGAATAAAGCCACGAGGGGTGACCAAAGAGAAAATTAATCTTAGAGTCTTTTCATTCTCATTGAAAGATAATGCAAAGGGTTGGTTTTATCATCTTCCATATGACTCCATGACAACATGGAATGAAATAAAAAGGTTTTTGTTAGAAAAGTTCTTTCCTATATCACGAGTTGCCAATATCAGAAAAGAGATAAGTGGGATAAGACAATTCACTATAGAGACATTGTAAAAATATAGGGAGAGGTTTAAGAAATTACATGTTACCTATCCACTCTGTCATAATTTTATGCAACTTTTGATTTGATAACTTTATAAAGGATTACTAACATTGGATAGGAATATGGTAGATGCAACTATGTAGGAGCATTGACAAATAAAATACTAGAAGTAGCTAGGCAATTGATTTCAAATATGGCTAAAAATTCTCAATAATTCAGGATAAGGATGGATAGAGCTATTAAGCATGTGAATGAGGCAAGTAATGCTATATTTGAGGATAAAATTTCAAACTTAATTGAGCTAGTACATCGAATGATTGTAAATCAATTACAATCAATGTTAGTTTATGGAATATGCCACTCTCTAGGCATCCCATAGATATATGTCCTACAATGTAATAAGGGTCAATTTAAGAAGCTAATGTAATAAAGAGATTTCTTAGTCAACTTCAACAAAAATATGATCCTTATTCAAATCATTTTAATTTGGAATAAAAGATCACATGAATTTTAGCTATGAAAATTAAGAAGGGTAGCAAAGATACCAAATTCAAAATTTCAATAAACAACCTCAAGCACCTTCTTATGCTCAATCTCAACCCTCAGATTCACGTATGTTTTTAGATGAAATTGTTAAGGCTTTTACTAATAATACTCAACAATTTGAAAAGGAAAGAATAGAAAGCCTATAGAATTTTGGAAAATTAAATCAATCAATTAGCCACCTACATTACATTAGTAAATTGGAAGTGTAAGCATTAATAAAATTAACTTAACAAATATTGGTGAATCCTAAAGAGAATGTGAGTGTAATAACGTTAAGAAGTGGAAAGAAAATTCAGTCTGTTGTTTTTTAACTAATAGAGGTAGAAAGGCATGAAAAAGAAGAGGAGAAAGATGAATTTCCAGGCCAAGATAAAAATAAAGGTAAAATATGATTTTTCTTTACCTATATCATCTAATGCACTTTTACCTTCTTTTCTTTACCATCAGAAAAGGAATACGAAAGAGAGTTCATAGAGTCCTCCATAAGGGTGGAAATGACTATATCACTTCTAGAAGTAATCAAACAAATTTTAGAAAATGCAAAGTTCTTGAAAGAACTATATACAAATAAAAGGAAGCTAAAGGATAAGGAGATAATAATTATAAGTAAGAATGTATCGACTTTGATTAATAGGAAATTACTAGAAAAATACGAAGATCCAGGTATATTTACATTTCCTTGTGTCATTGGTGATAAAAAAATTAAGCATGTCATACTAGACTTAGGTTTATCTATTCTTATCGTGCCATACTTAATTTACCTAGCTTTAAATTTGAATTCTTTTCAAGAAACTAATATGATTATTTAACTAGCTAATCATTCTTATGTTTGTCCTTTTAGTGTTATAGAGGATGTTTTGGGTCAAGTTAATGTTTGGTATTTCTTATAGACTTTTGCATCTTAAAAGTAGATGGTGATTGTGTAGAACATTCGAATTCAATTTTGTTGAAAAGGCCATTAATAAAGATGACTAAAGCAAAAGTTAATGTGGATAAAGGTACTATTTTTGTTGAGTTTAATGGAGAGATAATGGAATTTAATATTTTTGAAGTAAAGGAGTACCTTATCGATTTTAACTATATTTGTTATATGTATATTGTTAATTCAATTATGCAAGAATTAAAGAAATTAAGGATGGAAGTTTATGAGAATTCAAGAATTTATGAAAAGGAAACCAAAATGTTCCATGATAATGATTTTAAGGAAGAAATTTGATATTTGAAAGAAGGTGTTATTATATAATTCTTGATTAAAGTTAATTATAGGTAAGTTACATTCTTGTTAGATAGATCTTTTCATTATCACTAATGTAGTTCTTTTATATTGTGGAAATAAAGAGTTTAGATACCGAAAAGATATTCCAGATGAATGGAGATAGATTGAAATTATTTCATAAGGATATCGTGGTCTCAAATTTGATGGATATTGATTTAGCAGTTTATAATTACTTATAATATTAGGAAGAAAAAGTTTCATTGAGTACAAAAATGTTAAACAATTGCACTCTTTGGGGGGCAACCCAAATGTAAAATTTCTTATTACTTTTGGTTTTAGTTATTTATTAGTTTCATTTACTAGTTTCTTGTGTAGTAGTTTTGTTAGTTTAAGTGAGAAATTTGGTCTTTTGGGTAGACTACTAAACTTCATAAGGTGAGATCTCACCTTATGCAACTCTAGTTTAGGATAGTAGACCATTAAATTCTAGAATACTGAAACGAATAAGGCAAAATCACACCTTATATAACTTAAGTTTTGGTTATTAAAGCCTTTATGTTCTAGAATGGTGAAATGAAAAAGGCGAGATTCATACCTTATAGATATTAGTAGATTGATTTTAAGGAACTAATAGAAAAATATTTTTTAAATAAAAATAAAATAATAGCAATTTATATATTTTATTCATTAGGACTTTTTATATTTTGTTTTCGTTAAAACAATAAAAAAACCCTAAAACTTTGTTCTTTTTTTTCAAAGACTCTAAGCAACTGTCATCCTTAGTTCTTAAATCTCCAGTGTCATTCTTCTCACTGCTACTTCTTTATGTATCTATTGTTTATTAGTCTTCCTCACATTAGTTCTCTTCTCTAATTGGTTTCTTCTCACTATTACTTCTTTGTCATTCATTAGTTGTGTTTTCCTATTTGCAGATGATTTCTTTCCATCACCTCATCAAAAAATTTACTTTTTATTCATTATCAGTTTTTTTTTGTTTTTTTTATGAAATTTGGTTTTATTTTCTTTCTATTTGTCTACTTCCATTCTAGTTATTTCTTAGGTTAATTTTAATTAATTTTGCTTTTTTTAGTGATTTCTATTTTTTGTTATCACTTTTAGTGAAAATAATTTTAGTTGTTAATTGGTTGTTCTAGTTATTGTCTAGGATTGGTTTCTTTATTTACAACATTATAACAATAGGGAAAATGAAGGATATTAATATGAAAACAACAAACACTAAATTTATGGCAAATCTACTTAACAAAAAATTTTCAAAGACTGTACTAATTAATAGTGCTAATTTTAAGCATGCTCGAATAGCCAAGGATATGTATATTTTGCTACCGTTTGAGTTTGACCTTCGTGGACACCTTATATTTAATTATAAAGAGAGAAAACAAAGTTATGCTGATTTTAAGACCTAACAAATTAATTCAGGTAAGTATATGCACTACCCTTCTTTATATGAGTTTAATATCAAGGAAAAATTTGATGCTTTGATTAAAGATATGAGCTATAGAAAACTTTTATAAATTAAATTTCTAATGTTTATTGAATTGACTATGGAGTTTATATTATCTTCAAATTTGATAAACCTAACTATTTCTCTTTAAATAGTCATAATGTTGCACAATATAAATTATCAACAAAGAATCTAAACAAAGTATCATTTGAAGACTTTTAGGTTTATAAGTGATGGATACGTTAATTCTACCTAATATAAGGAAGTTGTTATGGATCAATCAATAAAGGAAGCTTTCTTAAAGAACTTGAAAGGGTTTATTTGCAACATTTTCATGCTTTTAATTATTTAGGGAGCAAGGCTACAACTTATACACTAAAGCTGAATTATTATTTATTTAGTATATTGCACATAAAGATTTAGGTGTTTAATTGGCTATGTAATTTAACACTATTTTATCATCTAACAAGAACTTGTGTCTCAGTTCTTTGATTATTAACTTGGCTATTAATCTTAACTTACTTGATATTGTTAACATTAATATGCATATAACTTATGATATGTAAACCTTGGAAAGTGCTTGTTTAAGTAGGATGAAGTTGATCGAGCAATAAAAAAGGGAATTTTGTTTTATGTCATATGAATCCCGTTGAGGAGGTTCATCATCACATCAACATGAGCATTTGGATATTCAATAACCTTTGTTTCTTCGAGTAGCGTCAATATGACAGGAGTATAATCTTCAACTGAAGAGGTTAGAGCATAAAATTTCTGAAATGGATAGGTATTTGGATGGTTTGATTTATAAAGGTGACTCCTCTATGTCCCTTTATACCTTAATGCATTCAGTTTCAGAGGCTTACAATTAAGGGGAGTATTATAATCTTTCACTTATTATATGATAATTAATTTTGTTAAATATGAGTATATTGTGCATACATTAAGGAAAATGTATAATTTAGGCATTGGAGAGAGTTAGTGTATGTACCATGTTAAAACATGTTATTATTATTTTAGTGAAATATGTGATTGGTGCTTGGACTCTTGAATACTATAATTCGTACATGTTGATTATTCCTTGCGGTAGCCTTATTTTTTAGAACTAATCCTTAAGTTAGGATACATTTTTAGTTTTGTGTTTTAATAGATGAGAAAGATAAGCAAGATTAGTGCTTTCCTATAAATTACTTAAAGCATTTTATAAGTTTTATTGAATGAAAATGTATAAAACTTGATGCAATTTTATACTTATGTGAACTTTTGAGCCTAAAAGCAATTTATTATGTTTATGTTCATACAATTATTCTTCCTTTGTGTTATAAAAAATGACTTAGTTATGCTATAACTTGCTCTTATATACATTTTGAGACCACTTTTTTTGGTGAATTTATGCATAGAGATAATAGGAGCATTTAGGTATAACCATTTTTGAATAAGCCTACCTTAACTTTTACCCTCAGATAACCAATTTGAGATATGACCTTTCTTTTCTTGCATATTAAACTTGTTGTAAGCCATTTTTACCCTTTCTCTATTGACTTCCTTAATAATTATGAGTCTTTAAATTGAAGAAATCATATAAAGCTTATTTTTATAAGATTTTAACCATTTTTATAAGAAGTAAATTAGTAGATTCAAGTTGTAGTGCTTTTTTTATTTATGCATTTAATTCATGTTTGTTATTAATGGAGATATGATTCATGGGGAAGCTTATGGAAATAACTCATAATGTTTTGATTTAAGAATTTAATATATCCTAAACACTTTGAGGTTATAGAGCAAATCCACAAGAGGTTGTTAAGTCTTGTTTCAATTGATTTTCATGGAATTGTTAAGATGTTATGTTTTTATTCTAAAAATGTATCTTAAGAATGCTTGTTCTATTGATTGCTATTTTATCTTAAGCTTTTAATGTATATTAACTTTTGGAATTTTTTGAATAACATGAAATAGGATGAGATCCTAATAAGAGGATGATTGATATATTAAATTAATGTATGCTTAAGGACAAGCATAAGTCTAATATGGAAGAATTTAATAATATTTGATTAAATAATATTAATTGGACTTATCTCACTTGTTTTGAGTTGATTTTGGTGCTTAATTAGTAAAATTTATATTTATTATGTTTTAGGAGGTAAAAAGTGAAGATTTGATCAAATTTAGTTTAAAATATCTAGTTGGAGCATTATATGTTCAAGCCATAAAATCTTTGAAAGATGAAGTGAAATATGACTAATTGCTTAAACTTATAAGATGAGATCATGCTTAGAGTCAGACTCACCTTTAAAAAGTTTAGTCTAACTGTGATACTTTATTTTAAGTCCTATTATATAGGAATTTTGATTTGTTTCAGTGATTATCTTTGAAATATTTATAGATTGCAGTTTTGGGGTAGGGAAGAACACATTATTCTCCGTTCTTTTGTTTTCTTTCTTTTATTTTAGAATGGAAAGATAACCATGAGTGGCTAAATCTGAATTTTCTGATTTAAAAGGAATTAAACATTTATTTATAAACTTAGGAGGTTTTGTTTTAAACTTGAATTTTATTTTAATTCAAGTTTTATTTTTTTCTTGTTCTTTTATTTCATGGGTAACTAATATTGATTGATCTGACATATTAATTCAATGTTAATTCTATTTCTATCTATAAGTTCTGTAATTCATAATTGTCATAAATGATTTTTAATTCAATGTTGATTATTCTATTTCTATCTATAAGTTCTGTAATTCATAATTGTCATAAGTGATTAGTGTAAGTAACTACTAGGTTGTTTATATATTTACATATCTAACTTATGAGAAATAAGAAAACTAAATTAAATAGTTATAACTATCTCAATTATTTAGTTTAAGGTTTAGTCTTTTTCATTAAGCTTATTGTTAACATTAAATTAATATGGAAAGTTATCACACCCTATTAATTAATGGTAAGTTTGCTAGGTTCAAATAAGTTAATTTAGAGAAATTGAAACTTATTATGACTATCTTAGTAGGTTTTAGACTAAATATTTGATTTGTGAAAATTTATTTTTTAAAACTAATGATTAGAGTTATAATTGGATGATATCCTTCTCTTGAATTAGAGTTAGGTAAGATTGAATTTCTCACTTTTATGCTCAACTAGTTTATTTTTATTTTTTGTTAATTTTAGTTATTTAATTCATTAATATACCTATTCTATTTTTTCAATTGAAACCAAGAAATTAATATTTAGTTCTCCTAGGATTTGGCCTGGTTATATGACTATTACAATAGTTTAATAAAACAATACTCTTATAAAATTAAAGACATTAAATTTATTCTACCATCATTAATCATGAAAACAAATCGATACCTCCATCACAAGTGCTTCTATAATTAGAACCAGTAAAGAAAGTACATATAAAAGAGCCACTTTATCCAACTTTCATAATCATATCCTTATCGTCTCTGCTTCTTAAAGTGACTTAAAGTTATGGCTTGCAATTACTAGTGCAACTATTTGAATCTTTGTAACTCATACTTCATTTTTTGTTTTCTTTTCTTAATATTTGGGTGACATGGGTGGTAATGGAAAACCTGTCATATCTGTGTCTACTATACTAGAAATGCCTCCTTTCTCTCTTTTTTTTCTTCTTCACTCCCTATCTCCTTAATGCCTAAATCTCTCGAATCTTCATCTTTGAATCAATTTCTTGCTTGCAACACCAATCTTAACTCTAATTCAAATCTCTATCTAATCTTTTTTCAAAGCTAATCTAGTGTTGGATGTTAAAGTTAATTGTGATCTTTTTCATTTTCTATTATCGTTGATTTTTTTATTTTATAAATTTAGTTAGTTAGAAGTTGAGTTCTTATAAATTTTTATTTTGAGGAGTCATGTAGTTTATTACGGAGAAATAGGAAAGTTTGTTTAAGTCTCTTTTATATAAACTTGTTACAAATATTATTTTGATATACACATTTGTTTAATAAAATTAGAAATAGATTTGGCCCCAGTTCTTTTACCTAATTACGATTTTCTTGTTCTGCTTGCATAAAAATGGCTTTAAAACTATGAATAACTATATCTAGCCTTTGATTCCCATACTGAGTAGAAAGACGGAATATACAAATGAGGGTGCCATTTGATTACCATAAGTTATTAAGTGTCAAAGAGAATGGATTCATTGATCTTACAAAGGATTCAAATGAAGCACAAAGGAGCAACCATCATAAGAATAAGAAGGACAGGAAGGCACTGTATTACATTCACCAAGCAGTGAATGATAAAATTTTCAAAAAGAATGTAGTAGCTACTACTTTAATGCAAGCTTGGGACATTTTAACGGCATCATTCAAAGTAACAAAAAGAGTAAAAAAGAAAAAGAAGGTAAGACTTTAAGCTTTAAGACGTCAATACAAGCTTTTGTAAAAACAAGAAACTGAAGATGTTAAGGATTATATTAATTGACTTCAAACCCTACCAAATCAAATAAAGATGTATAAATTGAAGATTAAAGATGTTTCTAAGATAAAGAAGATATTAGGGATTTTCATACCCATATTTGAGTATATAATGGTGGCAAAAGAGAAAGGCTCTTGACTTATTAAGGATAATAATCAATGAATTATTACACACGTTGCAAGCCCATAAGCAGTGATTGAATAAGAAACATATTCAAAGACCTATTTCCAAGTCTACTTGAAAGGTCAACGAGGCAATTAAAAAGGTTAAAAGCATGGCAACTCTCACAATGGATGAGGACATGATGATTGTCATCATAATAAAAAGGGCCATGGTGGTCAAAATAACTACATAATTGAGTATGACTAGGATAATGACTTAAAGAGGTCAGATTTCAACCACCAAGCAAACAAAGGACAAGGTCGTGGATGTGGTAGGAGGAGATATGAAAAATTTAAAGTTAAGTGTTATTCATGTTATAGACTTGGCCATTATTTGAATGAGTGTAGATTTAAGGAGAACAATTTGTGAAGATGATGACCATGCTCTTCTTATGGTTACAACAACAAATGAATCAACATAGTTCAAAACTTGGTTCCTTGACACTTTGTGCACCAATCACATGTGTAGTAAGAAAGAGTTATTTATGGAACATGGTGAATCAGTCCATGAGAAAGTTAAATATATTGATGATAGCATCATCCTAATGATGGGAAAAGGTAAACACTAACTAAACAAAGACTAAAGGTCATAATTTTTTTATATGTGTTCTATATGCTATAAGTGAAGAGCAACTTGCTCAACACAAGTCAATTTCTTAAAAAAGGGTATGTCATAAACTTTTGTGACAATCAACTACCTATACTTGGTAAAAAAGGTACACTCATTCTTAAGGTTCCTATGACAAAGAGTCATATTTTTCAAATTGATATTATCACTAGTTTTTATCCCAACCTTAATGTATTATTTAAAATGGCTTTTGGTTGTAGCATCTTCAGTTTGGGCATTTGAATTTTCATTGTTTAAAGTTGTAAGTTTAAGGAAATAAGGTAAAATACTTTCCCAACAAATATCATATAAAGCAATTATATAAGGCTTGCACACTTCGAAAGCAACATAATTTTCCTTTGATAGTAAGGAGGAATCAGCATACAAAGCAATCCCTTGAGCTTATTCACTCTGATGTATGCGAGTTGGTGAACATCATGTTGATGGGTAATAATTGGTATTTCCTCACTTTTATTATTGATGTTATAAGGAAATTTTAGGTACATTCTTTTAAAAGCAGGTATGAAACATTTCATTATTTCAAGAGATTCAAGGTTCATATTGATAGGAAAAATGGTCATTTGATGAAAATTTTATGAACTGACAGAAGGGGTGAATACACTTTTATTAAGTTTGCTAAGTATTGTAAAGAGTAGGGAAAATAATATGAATTAAACTTTCTTTACACCCACAACATACTAGGATTATTGAATAGGGAAATAGAAAAGTAATGGAAATGGAAAGGGTCATGTTAGGAGACAAAGGTACACTAAATTCCTTGGGGGCTGAAGCAATTATGTGTAATGTCTATTTGTTAAACAAATCTCTTACATAAGCTATTAAGAATGTCGCATCTGTAAAAGCCTAGAGTAGTTTTAAACCAAATATAAGTCATCTTAAAGGGTTTGGTTCCGTGGCTTATGCTCATATACAAAATTAAAATCAGAACCAAGATTGATGATCAAGGTCAAAAAATAGTTTTTGTTAGTTATATACATGGTGGTTACAAACTTTTTAATCAAACAACAAAGAAGTTGATTATGAGTAGTGATGTGGTTTTTGTTGACAATAAAATTTGGAATAAGGAGAAGGATATGCGATATGATTCACAAAAGTGACTTATCTTCACCATTAAAGAAGACACACCTAAAGTATATAGAAAATCAATAACATTCACTAATTCTAATAGTGTAGCAATCTCCTATAGAAGGTGGAATACTAAGATGACATCATAAACCACTAAGAGCCTCGCAAGATTATGAGTTAACTTCTGATAGTGATATAAATGATGGTGGGAATGTAGTTAAATTATGTATATTTGCAGATAGTGAGTCAATAATGCTTAAGGAGGTCCTTTAGGATCCTAAATGGAAAAAATGTGATGAAAAAGGAGTCAAAGGCTGCTGAAAGGAGCATATGTGGGAACTTGCAGATATTCCATACTAATAGAATATTATTGATGAGAAATGGTGTTAAGATGAAATTAAAGTCCAATGGTGTAGTAGATAGGCACGAAGAAAGGCTAGAGGCAAAAGGATTTGAGTGATGACATGGTTTGGATTTCCAAGAAGTGTTTTCTTTTATTTCTTAAATTGAAATTATTAGATTTATAATTGCTATGGCTGCAAAAAATTGATGGATAATTCATCAAATAGATGTAAAGTTAGCATCTCCAAATGGACCACTTGAAGAGGATATGTTTACTAAGCAATGAAGATAAAGTGCATATAAAGAAGGCTTTATACAACATAAAACAAGTGTTAAGAGCATAGAACTAGCATATTGATTCATTAATCAATACAATTAGGTTCTATAAGTGCCCCTCTAAGCTTTATATGTCTATACATTTTTTGAAGATCTTATATTTATTGAAAATAATTACATCATGATTAAAGAATTTAAAAGGTCTGGGATGAATAAGTTTAAAATGACAAATTTGGGACTAATGTCATATTTTTCTACATTAAAGTTAATAAAAAAGAGGATGAAATTTTTATTTGTTAGAAAAGTATACTACTAATCTCTTATAGAAATTTCATATGCATAATTGTAATCCCACCAAAATACCAGTAGAAATTGGAATAAGGTTGTTTGAGGAAGAAGATGGTGATTATGTTAGTTCCACATAATTTATATAACTTAGAGGAAATCTTAGGTATCTCACATTTATTAGACCCTAAATTAGATATGCAATTATACTAAGTAGAAAATTTATGAGATCTCCAGGGCAGTCTTATAAGCAAGTTACCAAGAGGATTACGTGACACATAAGGGGATCTTATGATCATAGTTTGTTTTGTTCCTCATTTAATAACTTGACTCTTAATGGCTACTCAGGTAGTGATTAGGGAGGAGACTAAGATGATTGTAACAGAAATTCAAGCTATGTTTTTAAATTTGGTTTTAATACATTTTCATGACTAACAAATAAGTAAAGTGTTGTTGCACTCTCAACTTATGCGGTAGAGTATGTAGCTATTACTATAGCAGCTTGTCAAGTAGTCTGACTTTATTGAGTCAAATTCACGTTCTAATTAAAGCCCTTATGAAGATTTTGGTAGAAAACATATCTACATTTGTTTTGACAAAGAATCTTGTTATGCATAGGAGAAACAAACATATTAACTCTTGCTATCATTTCTTAAGGATCAAGTTTGTAAAAATAGGATTGAGTAATTTATTACTAATTTGAAGAACAAGTGGTTGATAAGCCTCTAAGGTTTAAAGATTTCATTAAATTAAAACATTTGTCAGAAGTGGCTAGTTTCCTTATGCCCAATAGAAGAGAAAGCAACCTGAATGCTTAATATCCCCCCATTTATATGTCTTGTTAGCTCGATTGCCACATTCATGCTTTTCTTTCCAATACTAAGTCATAGATGATCATTGGTCTGATGCTTTAGGTGATCATTGGTATGTAGATCCACGATAACTAACGATTCCAACTTCATGTTCCTATGTTATAGAGAAAAATTTGAACTGAGGCAATCTTTCCAGATTTGCTCCGCCTTATAGCATTGCTTTCCATTGTAATTACCATTGTAGCACATGTGTGGCCTAGCCCTATAAGGGCAATGCAGTCTTGGCATCATCCCCACCTTCCTTCAGTATATCACTGTCATTGCCTCGTGTGCGTTGAATCACGATTAAAAGAGGATGTTGAAGTTAATCCCATTTTTTTTAAAATTTTCTTCAGTTTACTGTTACTGTTGATTATGTTTTGATTTCATAGATTTAGTTGGTTAGATAGTTAAGTTCTGATAAGTTTATTTCTTGAGGAGTATTGTAGTTTTTTGTTGAGAAATATGAAAATTTATTTAAGTATCTTTTATATAAACTTGGTACTACTATTGTTTTGATTTATGTCTATTTTTGTTCAATAAACTTGGAAATATATTTGGATCCACTTCTTTTATTCAACTACTATTTTCTTGCTCCAACCTGCATACATTGGCCACCCCTTTTGAGGCCCTTGCTTATCGTTTAAATATCTCCAAATAAAAGAAAAAAGAAATTGTTTAGTACGTGGAATGAGTTTTCTAAGGCCCTATATTTACCTGTCCCCTTTGAAGAAAAAGAATGATTATGACAGAGAAAAGCCGCATGTCAAAGCAAGAGAAACGATTATCAACTTTTAATTATTTTGGTAATGAGGGCAAAATTTTAATTTTTTTATTAGAAAAAATTAGACCTTAATATTTTAGAGCATTGAAAATGAATTCTAATGTTTTCAAAATGTTTAAATTAAACATAATGGATGGACAAGTAAATAAAGTCATGTATCGGTCAATGTTATTATTATTTAATATATACTTATTGGTCTCACATTATTATATGGCATATACGTGACTCTATAAGACCCATCCAACTTAAGAATTTTCAATTAATTTTAATATAATTTTAATTTTGATTATTTGGTTAATTGTAATTAAAACTAATTAAGCTAACTAATTATCTTTTCAATTTCACTAGCGCTTGTCCAAATGACCTAGAAACATTTCAATTTCTAAGGATTTTATTCTAATTTGGGGGTTCATGGCTTTCTATTTAAGGGATTTTTAAGATTTAGGGGCAATTAAGGTTTTAGCAGAGGAAATTTGCACAATGAAAGTCGAGAAAAGGAATCTATTTGTGGGAGGCATATCTTGGGAGACTAGTGAAGATGCTCTTGTCAGTCATTTTAACATGTACAATAATGCCTTAGGTCTTTGCTTGCGAAAGGTCAAAATGCAAGTATTGCACGAAGATTCGTCCGATACTGTTGGCAGTTTACAAAATTAACGGCCACTTTATATAACTCCCTTATTAGTTATTTGTCCTAACTAGAGATTAAAAGGATGAATACAAACAGATCATAAAAAAATGAGAATTATTTATAGAGAAAATACGATTTTTCTTCTTCTTCCATTCTCTCTCACGTGAAGCAATCATCAAAGGCTTAGAGTTTGGGACGTGATGAATTAATCGGTGACTCTATTAGCCTACCGAAATCCGAAGACTAGCAAGTAGCAAGTCGATCCGGCACTTCTGCATTAAGGTCAGTCCTATTAATTCTACATTGGTATTAGAGCCGAATTGCTTATTTCCTAGTCTCGATGTCATAAGCATGATTAAAACATTCAATTAATCTGTTTTAATTGAAATCTTTCTCTCGCAATATACATATATGTTATGTGTTTTTCTGATTAAGTCTGCCTCAATAATATAAATCCCAACCAGAATCATACGGGTAGAAGAAAAGACAAAAGTAAGTTTTTTATAGCCACTTATATCTAGACTCATTCTATCCTCCCAAACGCCAAACAAAATTATTTTGTACGTACCCATGGAAGCAGTCACTTACGGCTGTGCATGAGAGTCACGTGCCCCCTTAAGAGTGGTGCTGATGGCATGTTGGACATCATTCATCTCCTTTACGACCGATCTATGTGATGACGGTGTTAAAATCGAAAAGCTTGTGACAACTCCTGTGTGGAGTCGTGTCTTTTGGAGTCGAGGTTGGTGGCTGGGCATTGGTCCGCTTTTGTCCTTGACTCTCAGCGGTAGCGCAGATTGGTGGGGGAGGGTGGAGTGCGACACTGATAAGAGCATTTGTTTTTTTGCTGGTTGGTTTTTGTTGTAGAACCTAAAGCTTCGTTTAAGAGGAAGATAAAACGATGGTTCTTTAAAGGCTAAGACAAGAGAGAGGTAGGTTTTAAAGGTTTTAAAAGAAAACATGCTACGCTGGAACACATTAAATGCTATAGCTAGAGATAGGTTTTAAAGGTTTTAAAAGAAAGCATGCACAGGAATACATTAAATGCACTTGGATATATATGTATACGTTTTTAAAGCCTTACACAGATATATATATTGTAGTCATTAAATGTACTTGGATAGATTAAAGGAATACCCAGTCTGTGCCTTTTAAATATATATATGTATACGTTTTTTTTAACAAACATTACGCCCTTTTTTTTTCCTTAAAGGCTAAAGCCTTTAAAGTTAGGGTAACGTGTACTATTTATATATATATATATATTTGTGTGTATATATATAACATTTAAAAAATAACTTTGTGGTATAAAAGGTTGATTTTAAGTTTGGTAAATTTGCTTTTTTTTACTTAAATAATTTTTAAATGGTCTGTCCATTTATTTATTTATTTTTGTAAATTAGTTTTACATTTATTTAATTCATAAATGTGTTTTATGGGTAATTTTATATTATATTTAAAATAATATTATATAAATGAGTTTTATATAATGTTAGATTAAATATTGTTTTACATGT
>JANTPM010000009.1:6560937-6577797 GCA_025434745.1 Erythroxylum divaricatum
CTAAGGCAATATAAAAGAGAAAAGGACTAATAAGAATGATGAATCATATATGAACGTTAGTCCAATATTATTTTGCAAATATCACTTTTTTTAAAAGCAACTCATGTCATATATTATACTTAGTAAGAGGTAGGCCTCTCTTTATTTAAAACATGAACATGAATATGATATTATCTTCCACATTTTCTATTGCTGATAAAGCTCAGGAGGAAGGCGTGGAGTCACCAAAACTTCGAGAGGTTTTTCTTTGAACAGGGCAATACTTAAGCCTGCTGTCATATCAATTGGTTCATTTGATGGTCTATAGAAGTTAAATGCTTGAAGTAACCTTGCAAGTGCCAATGTCATCTCTTGCATTGCTAGGTTGACTCCAGGACAAGATCGTCTTCCTGAGCCAAATGGAAGAAACTCAAAATGCTGACCATAAACATCAACATCTGCTTTTGTTGTCAGAAATCTTTCAGGCATGAACTCCTTCGGATTTGACCAGAATTTTGGATCTGTTTGTGCTTTCCATAGGTTAGCAAATAGACGAGTCCCTTTTGGGATAAAATACCCACCAAGATAACAATCTTCTATCGACTCGTGTGGAATTGCCAATGGACCAGGTGGATATAATCGTAGAGTTTCTTTGACAATGGCTTGGATGTACAACAAATTATCAGCATCGATTTCATTCACTAATCGTTCTCTACCAATTTTTTGGTCAAGCTCTTCCTGGGCACGCTCCAATATATGTTTATTGTTTAACAAGTTGCTGAAGGTCCATGTCAGAGTCATTGATGAGGTGTCTGAGCCAGCAATTATAAAAGTCTAACAACATGATTCAAATTAAGATGTGTTAGAATTGGTTTCCAATGAATTAAAATTAATAAAAAAAGAAATTTATTTTATGATAAATAAAATAATTTGAAGACGTAAAGAGTTTAGTATCCTTTTAATAGATTTAAGGATCCAAATTATGTTTAATTTACTAAATAGTTCCCAAATATACATTAATGTTGTAATAAGGTATTATTGATAAAAAAGAAATGATTTTGCTTGTTACCTCCATTCAACTCATGTTATAACTAATATTTGGTACTAACTTGTTATAGTTGCCATCTACTTTTTTCATGATTAATATATCCTTAATATATATATTTAAGTTAATTTTATTAAAAGAATATTTTATTAAAATTTAGACAAAAGTTACTTCTTAAAATATTTGAATGATTTGTTAACACAAATTTAACTTAATTTTCCTTATTATTTTTAGTTCGACTTTATGTTTAGCATTTGTTTGATTTTATAGTATTTATAAACTTAAGGTGCACTCATCCAGCCAATGAAATGTGACGTACCGATATTGTTGCCTTGATAATGGTATCTTTTTTATGGCCAGAGGTGGCATCATCCTCCACGGTTGACAGCATGAGATCGATGATGTCTTTCTCCGAATTACTGCTCTTCGACTTGTGTTCTTCAATCCATTTTTCTATGATTACGTCCAAATTCGCAGAGATCTCCTTCATGCGTTTGATTGCTCCTCCAAAGTCAAACCGGCCTATGAAAGGGATGAGATCACCAGGAACTGATCTGCCCATATCTTTCATGAATTCCCTGATAGTTTTACTCACATGTGTATCGTCATTATCTTGGTTGCTGACATTTCCGTCGACGTTCCTCTCGAAGAATCTCTGCCTTGATATCATTAAAGTAATGATATTGAAGGTTAATTCTTCAAGCCATTCACTCAGCAAAATCTTAACTGGACGATGCTGGTTCTTCTTGCTCATCGTAAACATGTCGTTAATCAAGTGGTTAACCTCGGACACCTGATAATGCCTCAGTGATTTGAGCCTGTTGACGGAGAGAAGCTCCATCACCGCCAGCTTTCGTGTCTCTCGCCAATATTTTCCGTATGGTGCGAAACCCAATGCCGATGAATTGTAACCGAGGTACTTGCTTTGAGATGTGTTTGGGCGTGAAGCGAAACTTTTGTCACATGTAGTGAAAAACTCCTTGAGTAACTCGGAACTGCTTACCACTACTGCTGGGTGTACTCCCATCCTGATTGAGAAGATGGGACCATATTTATCCACCATGGACGAAAAGGTTTCAGCTAGGTTTTTGGTTCCAACAAGTTGATGAAGATGACCAATAATTGGTAAGCCACCTGGTGCTTCTGGTACAAGATTGCGCCTTTCTGTTTTCCGGTGATTGCGCTTTTTGGACCACCATAGAGAACACAAGAGAATGAATACCAGAGCCCCAAAAATTTGTAAGATGGGTGATGATGAAGAGTAATCCATGAGATAGAAACAAACAGAGATCCTGAAGTGTTGTTTTTAGTTGAGGAGTTTGTGGGAGACACTGAAGATCCTGGTATCACTTATATACTGGAATTCTGGTACAAGGGCCGACGGTCCCAGCTGATCCTCAATAATTCACAAAAGGAAAAAGCCATGCCTTGCCAGTCTTTGGAGTCAGATATTTTGTGCGGTTGCACCCTGGCTGCGACGGTGTTTACGTCTCTTCTTTGGATTTTGAAGCGTTAATTTATATTTTATAGTATTTTTACTGTTAGCCACTCTGATAGGCAAAACTGGCGACTGTCTAGCCAGTAGCCACGACGACAAACGGCTAAAAGCAAAGTAGATTAAGAAAAGAAAACAAATCAGAATTTGCCTTATCAACCGCGGACGAATGTTATCAAAGCTGAAAGAAGCAAACCCTTTTTTTTATGATTTATTTAATAGAGTGAAACAGTACACTGATCAATCAATTAAAGTGAATATTTCTGTTGAATCTGTTACAGTAAACTAAGGCATTCAAAGGAGAAGGCGACGTTGGTAAACGCACTGCACATTAAGACCGAAAATTCCAAGACCACATTTTTCTTACGGAGTGCATCATTGTACGAAGTCTCCAAGAGAGTCGTAAATAAACTGACTCGTGTTTATTCAATTAACCCACACAGTACATCAAGTCAGATATTTTACATATATACAGAATAAGAAAACAATAAGATAATATGTACAAAACTACAATACTTTAACATAAACGACATCATCTTATAAAATGAATACCAATCACTATCACTTAACAATCATTCGTAAAGGTTGACTGTCTATACGCTTATTAATATTCACTTTCGAAAGAGGAATCTGTATCGTTGATTGTTTGTTTGCAAATATGATATAAGACAGAAAAACATTAGAGACGAAACTTCGTAGTACCATTCAAAAGCAAAGAAGTGCTGCAATAACCTCCAATAAATGTCACTAAGCAAATGCATAATTTGACATAATTTTTGGACATTAAATGTAGCCAAAGATATGATCCAACTAACTATAAACCTCTCCTAAGCCTGAAAAATCAGCGTACCACATAACTAATAATATCAAGTTACATTTAAAAAACGCACTTCAACTTAGGAGGAACTCAAGTAAATAATATCACATTTTTTTAAAAAAATCAAAATTTATTGCAAATTTGCAATTCAATAGCATGTATATGAAAATGCAAATATTCTTTTATTCTTATTTCCTTGTGTTGTGATCAAATATGTCAATTCACGCCCCGAGTTTCAAACAAATTTCTGCTAGCCAGCTTCATGAGCATTATAGCCCTGATCACATTACGAGCATTATGCTCTGAGTTCTTATTACAAACCTTAGGCCCTGATTATGAGCTTCTCGCTTTGAATGTTTACGTGTTGGTCATTTTGATCACAAAACTCTTTTTCACATCATGAATGTCAAATGCAATTATATGAATCATCTCATATATCATTTTCTTCTACTAGTAACTGATTGTGAATAATCAGCAATTGACAATAAAATCAAAAGGACTTCCATATACAGTCTCTAGTATCAAACTCCTTGGACCAACAATATCTAGAATTGTAACAATCATATAAGCAACAATTTAATAACTAACATTTAACCCAAAATAAATAAACCATAATAAGAAACATCTAGGCTAACTCACAGAACACTCCAACAAGCTATTGTCTCAATATTCTGACAATATCTGGGTATTGATAATCACTCTGACAGCCTATTAGACATATATATGAACATTAATCACTGATAACGAGTAGAGAGAATATGTGTGCAATCCTTAAGTGAAATGTTTATATCATCTCTTCCTAATGTTCCTTTATGAATAAGCTACTCTCTTTTAAACATAACTCTTTCTACAAAAACCTAAATACTATGATTTTTGTGCCCTTTGAAACTAGACTTCATTAGTTTTAATATATCTAAAAATTACATGAACAGAATCTCCTCTTGGAATAAAAATCCCCATCCAAATTATGTCTTGTTTTGGTAAGAAACAGACTGACGACCAATGCTCAAACAATAATAAACTATTATCAAGACATCTTCTAACTAAACTGTTTTTGTAAGCATTAATAAGACATCAATAATCATTTTTCATGTTTTATACTTTGACTAATTTGGGCTCCATAGCCCTCAAAAATTAAAAAAAAATAATACAAGGTTCTTACACAGGGGTCTATCACAGGTAGTATTAGGAAAACCAATATAACTCAAGCTATAATCACTATTTTATCAAGCTCCTTTTGTAAAGGTCATGATAAGATCTATATCTACAACTTTTGTTCTTTGAGTTTCTACAAATTGATGCTCTAAAGGTATGTAAATTAGATCAAAAGGGAGAAAATGAAATTGAATCTAGGATTTCAACTTACTTGGTGACTTACTTTCCTTCTCTTCTCTTCCCCTTTTTTCTTTCCTTCTCTCTCTCTCTCTCTCTCTCTCTCTCTTTTCTCTTTTAACCTCACAGCAGATCCTCACTCTGCCTTATGTTGACTTTTATATCTTTTTTCTCTAGAAAGTTCAAAAAAATCAAACTATTCTATGCGTCACCATTTTATTGGTCTATGTGTCACCATTCTATTGACTTATGTATTATTCTTCTACTAGTCCATATGTTACTAACCTTAGGCTCCACATTTCACTCATTTAAGCCTCCATATGTCACTACTTATAAGGCTACACATGTCACCAATTGTAGGACTACATATGTCACCATTTGTAAAGCTACACATGTCACCATTCTAAAGCTCCACATATCAAAAATCTAAAGTTCCATTTGTCACATTTTTTTTGAAAATTTAATAAAATATATTGCTTAGACATAAAAAACTACAATTTACAATCCTAATTAAAGGAAAATAAAAATGGTACAATCACTATAAAGCCACTGCCTATTAACATCCTAAAAGCAACCTCATTATCTAAATATGCCATCGCCATCTCATTGCCAAACAAATGCCTTCATGCTTTCTAGTGTTAATGAGAGCCTCTCTAATCACGTTAACTATGCTATTCGCTAATTCATATTTATGTCTTGCCTGTTGTTCATAGATCTTACTATTCCTCTCCCTCCATAAGTGGTAAAGCACCAACTGAAATGTTGTCCTAATTATGAGACTATCTAGCCTTCTTGAACGATTTTCCCGAATAATATCTGTTAACACCTCACTCCACTCATAGGAGGAATGAATTCTACCAAGCAAATGCAAAATACAACTCCATACCACTTTGGAATACTCACATTCAAAGAACAAGTGGTCACGACTATCCTCGGCTTGTGTACATATCACAAAAATGGGATTAAAACTAGCAAACCATCTATCTTTTGTTCTCAGCCTATTCTTGATTGCCAACCACATTAAAAACGCAGCTCTAGGACTTACAACCTGATGCCACACCAAATCAACCCAACTTACCTCCTCCTGCCTCTCTCTGCCAAGACTATGAGCTGATTGGTTTGTGAAGACCCCAGCATGATTGCCATTCCAAATCTGCTGGTCCTGATCTGAGTTGAGCAACACACCATTAAGGTATCGATCAAGGATATGTCCAAACCTGCAGCTTTGCATTTGAGCCCTCCATCGAAAAACCCAAGCCACTGTTGCCTCCTTAGAAAAACGATTTCTAAATCTAGACAAATCGTTTCTCTTCCAAAGAGGCCTGAAGCCATTCTAATTATCATACCAGAAATTGATAGCCTCCCCACTCCCAATTTGCCATTTAATGTAAGGGTAAACTAACTTTCTTAATTGTAGCAAACTCTTGAAAATCCAAGACTGATCATACCTCGTTTTGATTTGCCAAAAACTTTGTCCATTGAGTCGATAAATCTGCACCCATTTGACTCATATGGCTTCCTTATCCACAAATAGTCTCCAAATTTGCTTCATAAGTAGTACTCGTTGCATCTGAGTGATTGAAATGATACCCAAACCCCCTTGCTTCTTGGGCACGACAATCTTACTACACTTAACTTTAGCCCCTTTACAATTTCCATGCTTACCCGTCCATAAGAAAGCTTTCAATATCCTCTCCATTTCTTTAATAACTCTTTTCAGGATAGTTACATGGGCAACCCAGTGTAACTACATGTTGTTCAGCACTAACACAATTAAGGTAAATCTTGCAGCAAAAGAAAGAAAACAGTTTTGCTATGCATTGATATGATTTTTCAATTTACCAGCAATGGGAAGAAATCAGAATACTTCGGCTTACCCAATGTGATCGGTACACCTAGATATCTGAACGGAGTTGTTTGAAGAGACAGCCCCGCCACACTACTTAATTTCTCCCTATTATTGACATTGGAAGAGACATAGATGCCACTCTTCTGGGCATTTATTTTCATGCCTGACCATCGGGAGAAGGTTTCCAATAAGTTTAGCATCTTGGTAATCACCTACGGGTTAGCCTTACACAGCAATATCACGTCATCCGCATAAAATAGATGAGACAGCTTCATTTCCCTACAATGATAATGGTATTGGAATAACCCGTTGCATTAGACCATCTTATTCAATAACCTAGAAAGACCCTCCATTGCTAAAGTGAACAAGTAAGGGGAAAGAGGGTCCCCTTGCCAGATCCCTCTATAAAACTTAAAAGGTTTCGTAGGAATTCCATTAATCAAGACACTCAGAGAGGGAGTTTGTATACACTGGTATATCCACTAGCAAAACCGTGGCGATAATCCAATCCCTTGCATACAATCCTTCAAGTATTGTCATCCAATCGTATCATATGTTTTATAAAGGTCAATCTTTAAATTATAGTTGTTTACCTTCTTTCCAGAGTTATATTCACCCAATAGTTCTTACAACAATAGAATATTATCGCCAATGCTTCGCGAAGGAAGAAAAGCCCCTTGAACATTGCCAACAATTTCAGTCAAAACTCCCTTCAAGTGCTCTGCCAAAAGTGATGCAATCACCTTATACACCGTTGTGCAACACGAGATCGGACGATAATCTGTAACCCTCTCAAGTCTCTCTTTCTTGGGAATAAGATAAATATAAATGTGATTGATCTCTTGCAACAATTTCCCGAAAGAAAAGAACTCAAGGATCGCATCCGTGAACAACTAACCCGTGATATTCCAGGTTTGTTGGAAAAACCCAGTCGAATACCCATCCAGACCATGCGCTTTGAAACTATGAAGCCGAAATAAGGCCTCCTTCACTTGTTGAGCGAAAAAAGGAGCAAATATCATTTCTGTTCTTTCCTAACTGGAAGTAAATTCCAGCACCTCTCGAACCCCAAAACCAGACACCGAATCAACACTGGTGCCTATAAGTTGAACACAAAACTCCCTAACCTGTGTCGACACTGCTTCATGCCCTCTCCTCACTTAGACTGCGTCATCTATCAACTCAGTAATGGTATTGATATTGCATCGACCTAAAATGGCAGCATGAAAAAACTTTGTGTTGCGATCACCCTCCTTAAGCCTTGTTTGTTGGGATTTTTGTTGTGCTATAGATTCATTCAGCTTTAGTGTCTCCTGGTACTTATGCATGCTATCAACCTCAAGTGCTCTTAAGCGCTCATTCTGGGGCTCCAGATAGCACTTCTTCTGAAGTTCAGCCAGCTGACTACCCAGATCTTAAGTGTTCCGATTCTGATGCTTACAAAACTCCTTAATCACTTGTTTAGCCAACCTCAATTTCTACATCAACTGGAAAGCTTTATATCCCTGTATTTCAGTACGCCAAACTTGTGCAAGCATTTCTATAAAGCCCTCCACCCGAAGCAAGCCATTTAAAAACTAAAAAGGAGTCCCACCCCAATGCTCAACTCTCGGATGCTGGATTATTATAGGAGTGTGATCAGAAAAGCCGGGTTCACCAAACACAACCAAATCATTTGGAAAAGAGTTGAGTCATTGCTGATTGACCAAAGCCCAATCAAGATTTTTCCGAATGTACATATCCCCTTTTGGTTTATTCTCCCATGTGAACCATCTTCCACTACCTCTGAGGTCAACAAGATCAGATTGTAGAAATAGATGCTGAAGCTCTCCTCCTGCTCCACCAAGAAAGTTCATACCACCCCTCAACCTCAGTCAAATTATGGCAACAATTGAAATCTCCTCCGACTAACCACGACCCTTGTATCCCAACCTGGAATTCCTTAGCTCACTCTATATTACAGCTCGTTAGAATGCAAAATTGGAGGCATATACTAAAGTGACCATAATAAGGCCCTTACCGAGAATCTTGCATTGCAGATGTATAAACTAATCTCCCATCTTGAGTATTTGGACTTCCATTTTATTCACATTATACCAGCAAAAAATCCTCCCATTATAATGATACACATGATTTGAGATGTACCTCCATTATGTCCCAAAAAAAACTAAATCTTTTCTATTAGAAGTGGCTTTTATTTTAGTTTCAAGAAGTCCTACCAAAATAGGGTGAATGTCTGCTATGAACTGCTTAACCATTAGCTTCTTTAGGGGGTTACTCAACCCCTTCGTATTCCAAACTAGAAATGTCATGTTAAAAAACACACTCCGGGGACATCACCCCTTTGTGCTTTTTCTTCTTTGCTTTCTTCCTACCAATAGTGTTCTTAATAAGCCCACCCAAAGCCTGAGGGAGCTCCCTAGGCTCAATTTCTGAACCAGCCTCGTTCCCAATACTTATGTTGAGTTCTACTACAACAAGAGTTGCCTCACCCAAGTGCTGAGATACATCCACCATCCCTGTCTCAAGTGCTCAATTATTCGGCATCTCATCTACGGTTTGAGATGACAAAATTCTAGGAGTAGGATAACTACCAGACAAACTAATAGCCTCCTGATCACCCTGAACCACTATTCCTTCTCTGCGCATAACTCCCCCTTCCTGATGCATTTCATTGTCAGCCTCAACTAAACTGTGTCTAAGTGGGTTCCTGCTGTGCTTTAGATCTCCATCTCTTGCAAACTCACATCTTCGAACTTGTCCAATACTCATGTCAGCCCTTTCCTCGTTTATCAAATCCTCAATACCCCCATCCTGGCAGTGACTCCCTTGCACCATCGACCAACCCTGTCCCTCCTTACTACTAGCTTCATTCACCAAATCGTCATGCCAACCTAACTGGAAAACTCTCCTCGTAGCTACCCACTACTTGCCTACCACGTTAGGCTTCCACGGATAGGTCACAAATATATGATCATAAATTAACTCCCCAGTCTCTCCAAGTCTTTTAATAGATAAACTATCAGGCAACACAGCATTCTTCGGAACCTCTATACATATCTTGGCATAGCCAATTCTATCCATAGCAACTGTCTGCGCATCCATACAAATGGGTTTACTTATACCACTAGTCAGATGACTCAATCCCTCCACCGTCCAGTATTTCATCGGTAATCCATAGAACTGAACCCAAATCGGTATGACTTCAATGGCTCCCCTATCCAAAACCAAACCTGGCCTCCACTGTCGTAGAAATAAGGGCTGATCACCAATATGCTAGGGCCCTAATTCCAGTGTCTCCCCAATGTTGGAGTTTGTAGAGAACTTGAAAAAAATTGACCCATCCTCCATGAGCATTGCCTTTTCAAGACCTTTTTTTACCTCATTTGCCTTGTGCCTACTCGTTAACCACCGAGAACTCTAATCTCTTGGACTAGAAGAAACCCACTAGCGCATTGGACCAAACTCAAGCTCTAGCATGTAGCAACTCCACCGGAGGGGACATTACTTCGTCTTGTAGGACATTCGGCTAATAGTGGAGTTTACTTGAATGTTTTGGAATTCCCACTTTGTCGCGCCAAACTCCACCACCTACCATCAATTACGCTTGTTTCTCCCCTGGCTCCCGTTCAATCGAAGCCTGTGGACTACCGAAAACCACTATTTTCGTCAGTGGAAGGAAGAGTCCTAGCAATAGAGACGATTCACCCATGGCGGGGGTGGATGTCTGCTGTCCGAAAATGAACCCTAGAAATAACTGGATTGCCTCTGGTCACTGGACAGCAGCGAGGACTCTCGGAGGAAAAGGCAAGGTAGAGTGGTAAAAGCCAAAAGGAGCGGGAAAAGAAAGTAAGAGAGAAGGCAGAGCATTCAAAGAAGAGAGAGAAAGGTGATATAAAGTGTTCCATTTGTCATAAATTTAAAGGGCCACTTGTCACCAATCTTACCATTTTTGAATTCTACTAAGCCAATTTATACACTAACTCCTTAAACTTTTGATTTTTTTTTACAATTAACTCTAAATCACTAACTTAAATTCATCAATTTCTAACTTAATTCTAATATATCAAAATCATATCCAAGCATCCCGGAATATGTCAATTAAGTGCACATAAAACATTTATCACTTATTTCTCATATTTATAATATTTCTCATATTTATAAATAATAATCTATATATATGTATGCTAATCTAATGCATGTATATAGAATAACAAATTTTGTATCCTAATGCACCAAATTAATCATCTAGCGATATAAATTATTTAATTTAATGCAATATGCATGAGCTTAATCTTCTAAACCTTCTAACCCTCAATAATTTAGAAGACAGGATATTACATTTTGTGTGGAGGTTGGTTGTCCATTTTTTTCTCTTGCGTTATTTTTTTATGTTTGTAATATTTACATGTGAATAGTTATATTGGATATGTTGAATTCAGTGTGGATTGATTCGTGATGGACATTTGACTTACTGTTTGTTGTTGTGTAGTAATATTAGCGAATAATGCGTCAAACTCAATAGTTTTTAACAAAGTAGTGTTGTTTTTCAATAGCGTACTAAGTGTTTGATGAAAGTTCTGTAAGAGGATGATAGACATGATTTGTAATTTGGAATGTTTATAATGATTATGAAATGATAGATATGTTATGTGTCAATGTCTATAATGAATATTAATATGATTTCATACCTGCATATTAAAAAACTTTCTACATATTTTTCTGTCATATTGGAGCCTATTCTAAGAGCTTTTTCACCTATTTTGAATCTAAGAATTTTCCCTCTTAAAAATAATTTTTGAATGGATATTTCTAATATGTTTCATTTCCTAAGTAATACCTACTAGATTTATTTGAGTTGGCATTAGTTTTGTCTATTTCTTGTAAAAAATTTCTTTTGACACAATACCATTATTAGTCCTAATTTCAGTATGTAAATAGTTAGCATCAAATTTTGTTATCAAGGCGACTCAAGATTTGTGTGTGTGTGTGTGTGTGTGTGTGTGTGTGTGTGTGTGTGTGTGTGTGTGTGTACATATTCTTTTATTTACACAAACTTCTCTTTATACTTTTCCTGCTTAACTTTTTTGCGATAAGATTAGTATAAACTTATTGTTATGGACTTGATCTACAATTCAGAGGCTAATTATAAGATAAATAGCATTCTACTTCTATGTTGATTATATTTATTGCTTGTATTTCTTTCTATTTACTTTTCAAAATAATATTGTTAACATAAATTTATCAAGGAATGTCCATGTCACGAATAGTTTTCGATGGTAGAAATGAGCTTCAAAGGGAGGAATGTAGCAAAATTCTCCTTAATAAAGAACAAATCGATACACAACAAATCTCCTCATCAAAGACTAGTCACAACTTGCTTTCAATGGTTGATCTTCTTCTTCAAGGTTTTTAGTATCAACCGAATTAGCTCTCTTTCTTTATTATTTGTATCTCATTTTCTATTAAAAAGTTATCAGATGAGCATCTAAATGTATATATTTGTGTTTTGTAAAGCTTACTTGAATCTTTAAGAGAACACAGATAGAAATTGAGGTGGTGGTGAAGTCCTGATGATTTGTCGAGGATTAGGAAAATCGGTTGTTTTGGAATAGCCATCGATTGCAAAAAACTATGTATATTCATTATGACGATGATGGAGTCCTTTAATCGGGTATGATTGTGCTCGAATTTGGGTACCTTATACCATTTGATTTGGATTTGATTGTTCTATACTATTTGTTTCGTAGGTAAAACATATGGTACGTATAGTTCATCTAATTTAGTGATCCATAATGTATTTGGGAAATCATCACTATATCTTCTACTAGTTTGGTTAAAACCAAGAAGTTGTTGAAAGAGGGTTTCAATAAATCAACTCCTAAGAGAAAAACTCTAACTATTTCAATTGATGTCTTCGAATGTACGAGGAGTCTTTTTGGGAATCCAAACATAAGGAACTCCTTTACCTAGCTATCAAGTGTTATATCATTTGGAATCTAGAAAAATAATTATTTCTTTTTTTCAAAGGAATAGGGATGAAACTTTCTTTATTGTTTTGTCTGTAAAAATTATTACACTTCTAATTAAAATTTTGTATTACTTAGCATACATCATTATATGATATTACTCACCCATATATTAATTTATTAATTTTATTTTCTACAATAATTGTATGTCATGATATCACAAACTTCATGATAACACTATTTGAAAATTTTGTGACACCATTTATAATTGTCAAATCATATAATTTTAAAAAATAAAAAAATAAATTTATCTAATATTAAATAATTTTGAATTTATATTTCACAAATTATTAAATTGATTTGAAGTTTTTGTTAGTTAAATTTATTTTTTAAATTTATAATCATTTTTAATAACATTAAATTTGAATTTTCTCAAAATGATGTTCAATTATAAAATGATCAAGTCAAAGTTAGTCGATTCATAATTATAAATAGGAGAGTTATTTTATTTTTTAAGCTTTTGGTGACGATTTTGGTTTTCACATTTTAAAAATTTGTCACCAAAGGATAGCCTTGTGGCGATGAAAACAATATACCATCGCAAAAGGTAAGCCTTTTGCGACGATTCCAACAAAACGTTGCCAAAGGCTTCTAATTAGCAACACTTTTGTAAAACATTATAAAACTTAGAGGCTTCGGCAACGTTTCTAAAGAATCATCAGCAAAAAGTTGTCTTTTAACGACAATTTTGAAATTATCCCCAAAATAAATAACAAAATCTCTACTTTATTGTAGTGTATTACGTTTGTTTGAGATAAAATTGTGAAATATGGTTGAGTAAATTATTTACTACAAGAAACTTATTGTATATGATATAATAATTAGATAATTTAAAATAAGAAGATGTTGAAGTAATTTTTAAAATGATTTACTTAAGCATTAACAAAAAATAAGATTTTTATTTCAATTTTCCACAAAAAAATTTAAGTATCATTTTAAATATCTTATTAGTTTTTAGTCATATTTATGATGCAATGAAAATGGATACCGATTGTGGTGTCACCAGTTATGTAGATTAATTCGTAGTTTTATACCTTTAGTTAACCATGTCAAATTCAATATCTAAACTGACAATTAATTGTCCATCAAGACGAATTGTTATGTTTGGAGAATATAAATATATATATTAGTAATGATAGTGAAAATTTGTGTCACTCCTAATTATTATAGTTAAATTTTGGTACTATGTATGAACTAGGGGTTGCATATTTTTACTCACTTCTATAATCAATGTCTTTACCTCTCTATTATTACTAATTTTGATCATAGTATCATCTCTTAAAAGTTTTAAGGTGTATAGTGTATGATATAATCTACATCTTATTTAAAATATTTGTAAGTAAATAAGAAGAGTTGTAAATTGAAACATTCCAAGACTAACAGTTTGTAACTTTAGCTCCATTTTCATCAAACAGATATGAAATAAAAATTTCCACATTATACTTGCCAGTAGGAATAACAATGGGGTGGCACATGAAAGTAATTCAAGTATTTTCGATGGGCCAGCACATAGGCCAAATCAGGCCTATATCAATTTGGGACCCAACTTTTCTAAGTAAAACAACATCATTTTGCTTAAAGAGTAAGGTCTTAGGCAAGTTAAGCCTGGGCAATCTAGGCTCGAACTGAAATTCAAAAAAGATGTTAATTTATACTTTTAATTGTTAAAATTTTATTTAAAAAAAATAGTGAGGCCAACCTATAAGCTACCCATTGTCATCTCTACTTGCCAAATTAATTAACGAAAGAGTACCCAAGAAATAAGTAACAGGAATTCACGAAATAACAAAGAAAAAGACATGGACTTAAAGATTCTTTTACCCTATAAGTAATGAATTCAAACCATAAGAATTTGAAATATAAATAAATAAGATCTTATCATATTCATATGCATCATTAATCACATTACTTACTTGGAAATGATTAAATTATGCTACTTAAAAAACACTTGTATGGACACACCTTTTCTCTCTATGTAGAATTATAATCGATCGGATGATAATCATTAGTCATTTGAATTATAATTTATACCTTATATATATAATTTAAATTGCAGACTTCTCTTACTGTTAGATGTTAAAAGATGCAACTTGAACTTATTAGATGTGTCTATGCCTATCATCTCTAACTCATACTTAATTTCTATAGTTTCTCATACTTGTCCTATGACTAACATAGGATAAGAACTCATTTACATATCTTTTTTCTGGAATATTTGATGTATCCATTGACAAATTGATCATTGAGTAGATTTAATATGCTATGTGCTAGGTCATATCTTGTATTTTAATCTTCTTTAATCTCATTTTTTCATTGTATCAAAAAATATTCAAATCTTTTATTGAGTTAGTAGCCACCTTTTGAATACATAATTTTTCTTATACGAGCGACTAATCAAAATGATCTTCCTCTATTCTAAATTATATTGAATTTTATTTTATTTGTTTTCCTAGAATTGTCTCGTAAGATTGTATCAAACATATAGGATTGTATCAAACATAATCTTCTAGTAACATTTTAAAGTTGCAAACTTTAAATTTAATTCTTAAGAGTTAGATCAGATTCTTAAATGTATACTATAATGCTCTTTTAACCTCTATGTCTTCTACAATGTAAGTTGAGACCTAATGATTTACATTAATCCATTTGTGGTTGTTTTTGTATACATGGTAAGAGTTATATGCTACAGTATTAACTCCTTTTTATTTAGAATGTATGTCTTTTATTAATATAAAATCGTTCAAATATTTATTCAAACATACCTAATGCTGAACCTAAGTTCACTTGCCTACTTTTAAATTCATATTTCTGAACTCTCCGTTGGAAACTTAATATAGATATAATAACTATATGATCACTCTAAACAAATATTCTTTTAACTATAAGTGGCCATTGATTCGTACATAAAATATATCATATAAAATCAACATATTTTAGAATCAAGTACTATGTAGTGCTTATTCCTTTACAAATAATGTTAACTCATATTTACATTTAGACATGAAAATACATTGAATGAACAAACATATAGAAATGTTAATCAATCACATATTGATATTAACGTCACATGCTTAATATATATATCTTAATATTGTCATTGGGTCTGCCACCATATCTTAATATTGTCAGATTTTTTGTGCGGTTGCACCCTGGCTGCGACGGTGTTTACGTCTTCTTTGGATTTGATGCGTTAATTTATATTTTATAGTTTTATACGGTTAGCCACCCCGCGCTAGTCCAGCCGATAGACCAAACTAGCGACTGTCAAGACAAAGCTAACAATCTATCCTACTCAATTAGAGTGAATAATTTGTCTTAATTTATCGTAAACGCACATTTTTCTTTCTTAATCCTCTTACGGACGACACATTAAAATATTAAGAAAGAAAATTCCAAAACCACTTGTAGAATGTCTATCATCTGGATCACTATCGACATAATATTTAATATCAAGAAAAAATTAGGAAAAACATTAGAGACGAAACTCTGTAGTACCATTCATTTTTCTTTAATAAGACTAGTAAGAGCCTCACGTATATTCCTTAACTCATCCTCTTTTTATGGGATAATTATGTGAAATTTTCGTTTTTTTTTTATATCATTGGAGAATTATTCCATGTATCTTTATGGCCTATTAACTATAAATAATGAAAGTGATTATTTATCTTTCCAAAATTCTTATTAACTTTGTTTCTTTTCTACCTTGTTTGTTCAAGACTTGAAAACCAACTAAATTATGGATAAAGTATGTAGGATGAAAATAAAAACAAAAAAGCAAAAAAATTACCGTGCTTGCATGGAAAGCAATTGAAGAAGAGTATTGATACACATGATAAAAATAATCAATACTTATCTTTTTGAATTAAATTGATAAAAATAATCAATACTTATCTATACCAAATTGTGTACAAGGATGTGCGGTTGCACCCTGACTGCGACGGTCTTTCCCTTTTTGGGTCTGTGATTTGGACGCCTCTTCTTTAGATTTTGATCAATGTTATGAATACCGTACTAGGTTTAGTACCAGATTGAGCTCTAGAACGAAACTGTATCGGTACTGGTTGGTACTGGATACCATTTCAGAAAATTTTTTAAATTTATGAAATAATCCCTAAAATTTTTAAGAATTGCAAAATAGTCCATATTAGTATATTATACAGTTGTACTGTATACTTTACTAGTTTACTGTTTATATCAACCATGCTTTCAAAAATTAATAATAATAAATAATAATAAAAATTAATATGAAATAACAATAATTTTTAAATATTTTACATATAAATAATAACCACAATTAATATAAATAAAAACAAT
>JANTPM010000009.1:6598291-6608409 GCA_025434745.1 Erythroxylum divaricatum
TTTATCACAATTCAACCCCCCTTCTTGTGTATCTTGATCATATTATTATTCAATATATTAACGTGTGATTTACTTCATTAATCACATATAGCACTTCTATATCATACTCTCCCAATACATCGGACCTCCTGTCTGGAATCCAGTCATAAACAAACTCACAAGCCCTCCATTATTCTCCACAGTGTTATAAGTGCACAATAATAAACAAATGATAATTGAGAAACCATCTAGTTTACTCACCAAATAGCTTCCGAGCTAATGCCGAGAAGTCTCGGCAACGTCCATGGGATGACGTTCCAACTGTGCTCTATAACAGTCATAATAATCACACGTTACCAAATGCACAATCAGAAATATTAAATAATGCACATGAAGCAATTTAGATGTGTACAATGTATGTTCGTGACATTCCCGGCACTTTTTCACAATTTCAGCTTTAAAAGTTTCCAATTTTACAAATAAATGAAATTAAATATTTAACGAATCTGAAGCCTCGGGAATCAGGTCAATCGGATGTCGGACGGAAAAGATATTCCTAAAACACGTTCAGACCAACACTCTACACGTAACTTCACTCATCACCACAATTATCATCATAATTTCAAAGCTTAAGGTTAGTTTTGGGTGTGACTAAAAGAGAAGCAAGCAAGTAGCAAGAAAAGTTTCTTGTATGGGATGAAAAGAAAACAATCGAAGGAGGAGAATAAGGCACCTACGGATGGAAGAAGGAAGAAAGCATTAAAAATCACTTTTTCACCTTTCTCAAACAGAATCTCATGGAAGCTCTCCTAACATAAGTTAAGTAAAAACATTTAAGTTTTAGACTAAGTAGGCAAGTGACATGTGTCACTTGCCACTTGTCTTCTTCCTACACTCTCCTTAGGTTTTCTCCAATTTCAATTAAATTTCTGCAACAAATTTCAATGGCTCCAAATACAAAAATTCCTAAAATTGTGTATCCAATTTTTCAATGCCATTAGATAGTCTTTTCCAGTACCGGAACCCAACCCGTCTGCCACTTGGCAATTTTTTCGGTCAGGAAAAGTACTCCAAAAAATTTCAGAAAAATTCCTGAAATTTCCTAAAAATATAAAACACACATAAACCACTTCAAATCAATTTTTCAAACATAATTATCACATCAATCACACAAAATTACATTTAGACCCATATGCCGGGAAATGTCATGAATGCATGTACAATCATATGCATGTGCAAAAATTACCATTCATATAATTATAGAGGTCATATGATGTATGTTCATGCTGAGATATCTTTACACTCGCCTAACCCGTCCCAAATGACCAAATTATCTTTCCCATCGGTGATGGGATGTTACATGTAATACTTGAAAGGTCGATCACACAAGGAAGTGTGAATTAATCTAATCTTACATTATCTAAGGCTAAGAAATTTGATAAATTGAAAATAAAAATTGCTAAGAAAAGTAAATGCAGGAAAGTGATTATCAAAATTTTAACTAGAAAGTTTAACACAAACGAAATTGAAATTGAGCAACACAAAAGTCACAAAGGGAATTAACTAAGAAGAGTTACCAAATTGTAAGAGACGGGATTTCCTTAACATCAATGCTAATATAGTCAATTATGCGTTATTGTGGTTTCAATTCTAGACTATCGTACTCTCTCTCAAGTTATAATCATTAAATCCTAAATTATAAACCTAATTAAATTATGAAATTTATAATCTCTTAATTAACAAAAGACCCACAACTCTAATTAGATCTTAAGCTCTCTAATAAACTACCAGGTCTCACATAAGATCTCTCTCTGCACAATAAACAATATAATTAATCACATGGTCTATTGGATCACTTAACTCTCATTAATTCAATCCAATAATTTTTATCCAGTTCACCCTCTCGTTTTATCACTGAAATATCCAAATATTGCAATTAACCACAACACCAAATCACAATAACACACAAATAACTATATTAACAGTGAATCAAGGAAAAATCTCGAAGGAAAAATTAGAACATCATTAACAATCCGTGATCCATCATCATACAATCCATCATCATCTCATACATTCAATGAACGAAAATAAAGATAGAAAGGAGAAAGAACATGGATCGGATGGCCTAGGAAGGCAATAGCTTCGGAAGAACCGCTTCCTCTCTCCTCTTTTTCCTCTTCTCTCTCTTCTTCTTCTCTCTCATGAAGCTTTCCACAAATGGCAAAAATGGAGGCTCCCCTTTCAGGTCTCCTCTTTTCTCTTTATAGTCTTTTCTAATTAGAGCAAATGTAGGACTTTTTCCGTACCTAAAAAATTCGAAAAGTCCCTCAAGAACTCAAGTTGAGAAGGTAGTTCACGTGTTATGTCGTGCAAGCCACAATCGTGGCCCATGAGTGAGCCTTCTGTCAAGATCATGGCTCCTCCCTAATGCTTCATGATCATGGTCCTCTATTTTATTTCAAGCTTCCTCCAAAATTCTTCCGTTATTCGATATTAACCCTGAAACACTAGCAAACTCATCAAGGCATCTTAAATGCATAACATTGAAGCTCGAAAGCATACTCTAACCCATAAAACACTTAAAACACACATTTTTATCTAACTAACTCAATTCTAACTTAATACATGCACTAAACAATCAAATTAACAACCCAACACACACCAAACTATCCACTAAAACATGAAGCAATCTACAACCATCATGTAGAAACCAAAAGTCCACAAGATATAATAATTGCTCATCTAAATGGCTTTTTAACCCATAAATGGCTCAGTCCATATCTCAAAAACAATTTGCTTAAGTCATCTCCTATCTTTTTCTAGCTTATATAGGAAACTCAACTAATAGTTGAATACCCTTCTTAAGATAAGGAATTTAAATGATGTTGATCTAAGATTATTTAAATTTTCATTTTAATTTAGAAATCTCATATTTAGCGGTACCAATTGCATCATTTAGAAGCAATTATAAGAAAATACAAGAAAAAGGTGGACAATTACAAAAAAAAATTAATCCATTCATCACAAGTTGATGAAGTAGTAATCAGATTCACAACATATATGATGTAAGCTTGCCCCTTAATTTTTATCCTAAATTTTACATTTAAAGTCAAACCATTGACTAATTTTAGAGTTAATCCATCGAATTTCTATGAAAACTTGTATAAATTTACTTTAAAGAAAGAGAGATACTTCAAAATCCGTCTTAGGCCACAATCATATAAAGTGTCAGGTAATCCCTTAACTCAACTTGGTAAAAAGTGGTTTAAACAAAAAAAATCACGTTTTAAATACAATGTTTAGATTTGTTAGGAATTTTGACTAAAATTCATGTGTTATTGACAAACAACTAATTAATTTAGGTGAAAGATGGGACATAAACAATAAATAACAAATAAACTTAAATGTACAACAACTTGTCTTGCAATTTGCAAATCCATATTTCCCAAATTTATGGTTGGAAAATTTCCTGGGCACGCTTTAGGAATCAGAGTACACGTTTGACGTTTAACAAGTTGATGGATGAGGTTGGTGGTGTGTCGTGTACCGAGTGCTATGATCTCTGGTGTGTGGCTCGATTGAGCTTGGCGAGAGACAGGAGGACATGTAAGATGTTAATGCTCTATGGATGGTTGGAGGATAAGATCTCCGGACTTATGAACGTTCACTCTAGTTAACGGACACGGTCTATGTTCGGTACTGTCAATTTGTTTCCAATTAATTTAATGAAATATTTTTTTATAAAAAAAAGTCGATGAATGAGGTGTCTCAGCCTGCAGCCATGAAAGTCTGACAACAAGATTCATATTATCACCCAATTCATAAGGAGAGCGCAGATCACCTATCCAACTTTATCACCCGATACATAAAGAGAGTGGAGATCACATATCCAACTTTATTAGAGTACAGATCACTTGTCTAAATTTATTCTGTCCAACTCTGTTCAACTTATAAACGACGTCATTTTTGCTTCAAATTTTAATATATAATAAGCAATTTTATATACATTAGAAATAAAGATATATACATTTAATCATTATAAGGAATTTTATAATAATAATAATAATAACAATAACAATAATAATAATAATAATAATACTAATACTAATACTAATATTGATAATAAATATTCTTAAATAATTAATAAGATTTATAATAATAAGTATACAAACTAAAATCAAAAAATAATAATAATAATAATTAAAAATTATAAGCAATATAAAATTTATCAGAATAATAAAATTAATAATAATAAGAAGAAAATTACGAATTATAACAAATTTTATTATAATAATAAAAATTAAATTAATTAAATAATTAAATAATCATTAAGCAAAATTATAATTATAATTATAATACTAATAATAATAATAATACATATAGCAAAAAGATTAATAAATTTATTAACAAGGAATTTAATAATAATTACAATAAATTATATAATTACTCTACAATAAATATAATAATAACAATAACCAATTTAATAATAATATTTAATACTTATTATAATAATGGGAATAAAATTAAATAATAATAATAATAATAATAATAATAATAATAATAATAATAATAATAATAATAATAATAATAATAACAATCTTTGATTATTATAATTAGTGAAAAATTAATTAAATTACACAACGATATTTTTATCTTCTTAGACTATCTTAACTCTAATTTGCGTTTAGGTCCCAGGAAAGAACGCTAAAGATCTTACTTCTGAAAGCATGGTTAGTATAAATAAATATTGTTTTACCTGTACATATATTTCTGGGTGCTCAAATTTTTCGGATTAAAAAGCACTCAGTTCGTGTCTAGCTACATAACATTTTATCTTGAATTATAAAACATATGCTAACTGTGAACCTCGGATTTTAATTCCAGAAAGAGGGAATTAAATCTTGTGAGGAAAGAGTGAAAAAGCTTCTTGAAATGACTCCTCCTAAGGGCAAAGATTTCCTTCACAAAAATGTACATATGATTGATGCGGGAAAAGAATTGGGTAACTTTGCCTTCTGCCATCCACATCTCTTTATCATAAGGTTGACACTATCTTGGGTAATAATTGTTGACGTTAAACTGAAAGCATCGATGTTTCTAAATAATTGACATAGCTTGGATTTTTTACATAACTAACTGTTAACTGAGCTATAGCATCATTGCTTCACAAATTACGCAGAACATAAAATTGAAGGCTTAATCTTAGAGCAATGTACACCTTGTATGTCTTGATTACAGTTTCATTTTACAAAAGCAAGGAGAATATAAGCACCTAATCCACCAGAAAAGGTTCAAGTACCTTAGCAGCACACCCATGATAGAATTCGGAAGACTATCCTAACTAAATCAGAAGCCACACACACAACGCAAAACTATGATATTGCAAAGCAAATTCTCTCCCAAAAAAATCCGTTAAGTCTATGTTCTTGCTCTACATGGAAACAAGCAAAACTAAATTACAAAAGTAGGTTCATATGGTTGATGGAAATTTAACTCCAGCAGAGTTGGACAGAGTAATGCATTATTTTTCAGCTCACATCACTTCGTAGCTAGTCTGTTCCTCTTCTCGACACCAGATTTGGCGACCTTGAGGCTCCTTTACACAACAGTCAATCTTGCAAGGGCTGCCTTCTTAAGGTCAGGCCTATAGTAGTTATCAGCAACCCGCTACAAGGAAATGGAAATCATTTTGGGTGCTGCAAAAATAAATATTGAGACATTATGAAAAGACATGATAACACAATTATCATTCAATAACTACTCCAAATAAAATTTAATGCGTCATGTGAGAAATGATATTCCAAGGAAACAGGAAGCAATCAAAAAAATATGCAACACAACTAATATTTTATACAACAGAAACAATTTGATTATTACACTTAAACAGGCAATTATTCATAAATGGAAGTTATAAGACCAGAACACGGGTGTTCATATGGAGCACAGGTGAATATTGATGAAGATAATGCTCAGAAGGTTTGTATATGCACGTAAATACCCAACAACAACAACAGATTCAGAACCATTAATACGAATAGATAAGTCTATTCGTATAAACATACCTGGTTCTCAACAGCCTTCGCCATTCGCCAGAACTCCTTGTTCATGATAGACTTGTGAAGGAGAGCAGAAGGTTTGTTCTGTTTCTTGGTCTTGGTACTAGCTAGGGCTACAAACAGGTCTTTGCCACCAGCCTGAATGCTTATTGTATTTTTGTCAGCCAACCCTACACATTTAACCCCACAATCAAACCATAGAAGTTCTGCGACGCAGACGTTACGTCTGCAATATTTAACAGGTGAGGAGAAATATGAAGATGGAGAAGAAGAACTAAACGAGATGAGAGGGATTGATCCGCAGAGATGAAACAGAACAGAAGTTGGTAGCAGAAAACCCTGGCAGCTTATTGGCTGTATCAAATAGAAACACACTTCACCTCATTAAAACTTTCAACACGATTGCAGTCAATAGCCATGTCCATACGAGCAACAAAAATGTGCTGGTTGACTGGGGCATATAGACCTGGGCCAATATTTGTACCATATTTTCGCATCCTAAACTGAAGATACCTGTAAGCTTAACTTCAGCTTCTATTGGCCTATCCTGTAACAATAGAGCCCATTCAAGTAACATGTTAAAAGGGAATAAGAATGAGCAAACGTACAGCTTTAGTGCTACATTTTGAAAATATCTTGCTCATGAATGCAACAAAATGACAAATAAGATTTCAAGATAAAAAGGTACAAGTAAAAACATGTCTTGAATCAATTATAGTAGATCCTTTAAAATATCAAAAAGCTCAAGTCGATTTCGTCTTTTTGGCAGCAGCTATTAGTGAAGATTAAACCACACAAGCATTCTAAGCATGACAGCTAACAAATACAGAGATGCACACAAGGTGGAACAGCACTGGAATGAGTATAACCAAAAATGTAAAAGGCAAGAATACAAGCAGAGAGTCTTAAGAACAACAGTTAGAAGATGAAAAAATGTCATACCTCCACAATTCAAGAACAAGACCCTGCAGGAGCGTCTGTGGCATCCATTTGTGGATTGGCATCACCAGATGAGGTTGGAGATGGCACATCCAGTCCTTGCACCTGCCATGCCTTTTCCCATTTGTTTGCCATGTATTCCAGCTCCTCATCAATATCCACCACTCGCGCATTCAGATTTACCAATTGCTGATTCATTCTATGCATCTGTTCCTTAATTGCATCCAATTGCTCCTGTGTTCTGCTGTGGTTTTCAAGCATGAGTCTTTGGTTATCAAGCATGAGTTGGTGTATCGTGGCCAAGTCAAGTTGCGACTGTTATTGGTGTGAATGTTGTTGTGTGAACTGATGTTGTGGTTGCGGTTGTTACCCCTCAGTCTTCGAACCATATTCAACATCGTGAATTATAGAACTTGACTCTCCCGCTGCCAACCTACGCGTCAATGCCGTACGGGTTGATGGATCTCGTAGCTGCATGGTTCTCCCGTGTATAATCTCGCACCATGTCAGGTATGGTACATCGAAATAGTTATAATTCAACATGTTAAGGTCACTAAGATCAAGCCTAAACCACTGAGCTATTGCAGTTGCTAAATAACCCATTCCCAGGCTGTTCCCCCGTCTCCCCGCTAAATCGATCAAAGTTCTAGATACATAAGTGAACATGTTCGGCTTATGTCCATGCTCGATGCACCATAATAGGAAAAGCTCATTGATCGAGCATTTTGTACTTTGTCGTTTGCCAAAAACAGATCCACGCATGAATTTATGCAACAGCTTCAGTTCCGCTTGCACAATTTGTGCATTGGATGCAATGTGTGGATCATACGCATCCAAGTCTGTTAAATATTTCCAGTACGAAGTTACACTGAAAGCCTGATGCGCATCTTCAATATCATTCTCGGCAAACCCACATACGTGTCGTAACACCATCTCATCTATATGACACACCCGCCCTCGTAACCTAAACCACAATCTTTTCGGTCGCCGTGTGGCAAACCTCAAAGATATGAAAAACTCTAGTATCAGGTCACGGTACACGGGGAAACATTTTTGCACAAAATATTGCCAACTACCTCTCCGACATAATGTCATAAATTTGTTTGTCAACCCTATTTGATCTAGCAGCTCAAAATTAAAATATGTTGGAACCTCAATGCTCTTACTTTGGAGTTCCCTGTACCTCTCTCCTTCTGCCTCGGAATAAATAGGAAAAGGGGCATCATACACACCTGCAATGTTTGCAGCATTGTCCCTTCTCACCTCAGCTTCGATGGTTTCCTTTGACTGTCTAGCTCTTCGAGGGGGCATTGTCACGGTAGAAGCTGCATATGTGAGAAATTAAGAACCCAAATTATTACGGTTCACCCGATGATTGGATTGGTATTTTTTTCTCTTTACAGGTCCTTCATTGACTGACAAGGAGGCGTGAAACAAAAAGAACCACTAAAGGGAGTAGTCAACACAGGGAAAGGAAATAACTGTAAGAAAATAACTATAATCATTCTGAAACCATAAAAAGATGATATCGTTCGAAAAGGAAAATAAATACTCAAAGGCTTCATAAGGTAAAACCAAAATTTCCCACTATGCAAGTTTAAATTTATTCCAGCATGCTAATCATTCAACACATACTTGTTAAATGCAACGACAATGAGAAAGAAAGCTCGTTGTTAAATGCAACGACAATGAGAAAGAAAGCACGATCTTCATTAGTTGTAGAGATCTAAGGGGCAAGGCATCCCAGGTTCCTATCAACTATCATCCACGAGCCAAGAGAAGGAAAAGCAGAAGGGAAAAGCATCACAGAACAACAACTACATTTTCCAGTACAGGGGATTTACCTTAAATGCAAATCTCCTTAAACAAGATTTTTCTCCAACAGAAACATCAACTAAAACCTGCGATAGAGGAAATGCCCAATAGGAATCCACATCAGAAAATAGATAAATGCACAATAACCTTAACCCATGATCAGAATCCGAATAAAAACCAGAGATTAGGGAAAAGAAAGGCACAACAAAAATGTGTAATATTACAAGATCAAGGAACTAACTCACGATACTGGAGAAGAAGCTTCAAGAGGGTGACTCGAAGAAGTGGAAGACGTCGAAGAAGGAAAGATTTTCGGGAGGGTTAAAGTTGAGAAGATAAAAGTTGTCTTCGAATTTGATTTCCAAGAATAGATAAAGATAGCCTCATACGGGTTTTAGGCATTATGCAAATTTTAGTAATAGTAATTCTGGATGAATCTTTATTCTATGTATGCTTTGTAACCAAACAAAGGTTTACTAATATGTTGGGAATAAGGTGGGAGTAGAATACCTATTCCTTTGTACCAAACATCCCGTCAGTGATTTTGCTTGTTTTTTGAATTAGGTTTAAATGAGAACATGTGTGGTTTTATTTTTCATTTTTTTCATTTGATATATATAAATTTTAAATTTAGGAAATTATACAGGAGACTGCAAGAGATTTGACTACTAATAAATTTGAATTATATAATATTAATAATAAGTTTAATTATAAACAACTTTGAGTTACAATAATTACACATAATAATTATATATTTCAAATATTTGTAATAAAATTTTTAGACATTAGTAAATTTTGTGTACATTAATATAGTTATAATAATAATAATAATAACATTAATAAATTTGAATAATATAAAATACAAATTTATTATAATAATTACACATAATTTTAAAATTTTGAATAACTTGTAATAATAAATTTAAATTCTAATTGCCAAAAATTATATTATAATATTAAATTAAATAATATTAATATTTACATAACTATAATAATAATAATAATAATAATGATAATAATAATAATAATATAATAATAATAATATAATAATAATAATAATAATAAGCAAAAAAGATCATAATACTAACAATACCAATAAAAATAAGAATAACAATAATAATAATAATAATGATTAGTATTATTATTTATGTAATAATAATATTTACATAATAATAAAGGAAATTATTATAATCAATTTTTTAAATATTCATCTCGAATATAGTAATCATAATAACAATAATAATAATAATCGTAATAATAATAATAATAATGATGATGATGATGATGATGATGATGATGATGATGATGATGATGATGATGATGATGATG
>JANTPM010000009.1:6608509-6627284 GCA_025434745.1 Erythroxylum divaricatum
TTAACCCAAATCAATTTCCAATTCAAATTATCCATATCTAGTCGGAAACATGTCATATATGCATGTACGTACAAATGTCAATTATACAATATACTATAATGCATGCTCATGTTCAAATACGAATGCAATGAACTGTACACATCCCATCGGTGACGGGATGTTACAAATACTATCGAGATCCAACTTGTAAACCACATTTATACATGGCTTTGATGTGATGTTTCTTTGTCCAAGCTGCCTGCCAAGCAGCGTGGCTTGTTTTCTTTCATCTCCTCTGTCTGATGCCAAGCACGTGCTTTTAAAATTTGAAGCAAAAACGACATCGTTTACAAGTTGGACAGAGTTGGACAGGTGATCTGCACTCATACATCAAAACATATTTGGCATGAGAACATACACTATGCAGTATCTGGACAGTTACGAGGTCATTTTTTTATTTCGAAAATGACTTATATAAAACAAGAATGATAACTCATTCCTTATTTTGAAGGAGCTACATTAAAGCTTAAATTTATTTTTAATAAGTTTTCAACATTTTAATAATTTGATTAAATTTTAATTTTAATTTTAAAATTACAAGTAATTCTAATTAAATATCAGTTATGATCAAATAAAATTTCATATTTTATATTGATCTTTATTTATTACATATTTCATATTTTATCATAAAATTTTTCAACTTTACAATCAAGTTTAATTTAATTAAAATATTTTTACTTTTTTCAACTTATTCTTTATGTGTGACTACTAAATTTTTAAATCTATCGGCAAATGAGAAAAATTATAATTTCAAATTATATTTAGGATTAAATAAATAAAATTCTTTTAATTTATCTTTAATTTTTTCAATGTTTCGTTCCTTTTGACATATTTTACCAACTGATCAAACACCATTAACATGTTCTTTTTTTTTTTTACAATGACACCAACATAAACAATGTATTTGTGTTGTTTGTTAATCTTTGTCTATTAGATTTAGTTGATGCAACAACTATCATGTTCCTAATTGTTAGCATGTTTGGATTATTTCTTATGTGTGATTACTAAATTTTTAAAAATATTAGCAATTGAAAAAAAATATAATTTCAAATTGTATTTAAGATTAGATAAATTAAGCTCTTTTTAATTTATCTTTAATTCTCTCAATGTTTCGATTCCTTCTGGCATATTTTGCCAACATATCAAATACCATTAGTTTTTTTTTTTTTTTACAATGACACCAACATAAACAATGTATTTGCGCTGTTTGTTAATCTTTGTCTGTTAGATTTAGTTGCTCTGTTTGTTATCATGTTCTTAATTTTTAGCATGTTTGGATAATGGTATTCATTATGCCCACCATTTGTTTGAGAAAATGTCTGTTACATGTGGGTCCTTGATTTTCTAATTTTAGTTCAGGACAAAAGCACTTTCGATGATGAATAAAATACAGAGCAGTTTTAATCACTTCTCATCATAAAATTACTCTGGTCCCTTCTTGAAAGACAAGTTCTGTTCAGAAACTGCTTCTGGTTCTTCAGTTGATCGTCCCCATATTTCAATGGGGTCCTGAGTACAGCCTAAGGTTCTTTAAGTCTGATATCATTTCTGGTATAACCATTGCTAGCCTAGCAATCCCAAAGGCAAAGAAGATACTGCTTGTATATTACTGTTAGCTTCAAGTTGCCTACGTGTACGTACATCAGATGTCCAGTTTTTACGGATCAGTTCCTCTGTAAATCTCCTTCTGTCAGGTCTTGGGATATGATTATTTTAAATGTTCATTGCAACTTATTAGAACTATGTGAGAATTGTGGTAAATAACATGGTCTTTGACATTTTTCTTGCTTGCTATTGTTGGCCTATGTAAGTCCTCCACACCATTAAAGCTATGTTTTAAGGTGAAAAATCAGTCTCATTTGAAATTTTTGATTTGTTTTTATGCAGATTCAAGTTTTGTCCCTCCTCTGGTGTACTCTATTCTTGGGAGTTCCAGGCACCTTGCAGTTGGTCCAATCTCTATAGCACCACTAGTCATGGGGTCTATGCTCAGTGAGGCAGTTCAGCCTAATGAAGAACGAATTCTTTGTCTTAAATTGGCCTTCTGCCACCTTCTTTGCTGGTCTATTTCAGGCTTCTCTAGGCTTATTAAGGTGATAATATCATACATCTTCATGAACTTTATAACATTGAAAGAAGCTGGAAGGAAAGGGCCCTTGTTCTGTGATCTTGAATATTAATAATAGCCTGTTTCTATGTTACAGGTTAGGTTTTATCATTGATTTCTTGTCAAAGGCGACTCTTGTTGGGTTTACAGCTGGTGCAGCCATCATAGCTTCTCTGCAACAGCTTAAATGGTTACTTGGGATTGTCCACTTCACTAGCAAGATGGAGTCTGTTCCTGTAATTGCTTCTGTTATTAATCACAGAAACGAGGCAAGCATTTACTTTTAATTGTGATGGAGAAGTAAAATATTGAAATGCCCTTGCATAGTAACTTTGTTTCTGTTGATTTGCAATGGTCCTGGCAAACAATTCTTATGGATTTCAACTTCCTGGCGTTTCTGTTAATTACAAGGCATATTGTTTCTCCAGTTGTTACTAAATCAAAACTTTCTAGTTCTCGTGTTAAATTGAGTTGTAAACGATTGGTGGATTGATGCAGAGCACGAAGAAACCAAAACTTTTCTCAGTTTCTTTAGCAACACCATTAACATCGATCATCATTTCAATGATTATCATCTTCTACCTCATATCAAAGGTTCACAATTATTTCATCTGGTATATGAAGACTTTTCTCTTTCTAAATTGAAAACAAACTACCTTAATTATATATAATTTCAGGCACTCTAGTGATATTCAAGTTGCTTTCATGATTCCTATAGTTTATCTTTTGTATATGATGGCTGAGATATGAAGTTGACAAACCTAGCTAGTTGTCTCAATTATGTTTTTTTTTTTTGTAATCTTTGCATTTACAATTTACAAACTGGTCTCTACATTTATTATTTTATCTGTAAGAATTGTTAAGGTTATAATTAAAATCTTATATATGAAGAATAATATTTTTTTGTATAATTTAAAGATATTTTATTTTTCAAAAAATTAATGATATTTAATTTTTATTACAATGCTATAAGTTATCAATTATTTTTTTATAATATTTTTATATAATAAATCAAGTTTTAATCAAACTAGAATATCTACCAGTTTTTCGATTAATTTATGCTCATAATTTTTTTATATTATTATTATATTTATGTTTTTTATTAAAAAAATAGGCTTAATTTTGTAAAATTAAATTTTAAAATATTTAAAAAAAATAAAATATAATACTTATTTCTTTATAAAAAATTTTAAATCAATCCCACCTCCAAATGGCGACCACAAATGGCTATCTGATCACAAGTTACCACTGCTTTGGTCCGCAATCAATCCGCAACCATAGAATGTGGTTATATAAGTAAACAACCACAAGCTTGTCAACAACCTCAGCAACGAGATGTTTTCTCTTGACTTCCAAGGTCTCTCTTTCTTCTAGCTTAACTTCCATATCTTCTTCACAAAGACCTACTAAGCTATCAAGAGCAGTCAGAAACAAGTTCCAATGCACCAATTCTAGCCCGGACGTGCCTTTGGCAACTGGTAAATTAGTTTCTCTTATCGTTTCTCCATTTGCAATCTTTTCTTTTCCTTATTTGAAGGTAAACTTGATTGCTTGTTCAGAAGCCGTTTAGAAAGTGACAATTGACCCTTTAATAGAAGATAAGCTAAAGTAGTTAGTTGTTCTCTTGCTAATCTCTTTAAATTAAATTCTAGAGAGTACCCTTCTATAGATGAAGAGAAGGAAGAAATGTCCAAAATTTCATATGCTTTAGTAGTTGGAAGTTTGATGTATGTCATAGTTTGTACACGACTAGATAGTGCTCACACAGTTGGAGTTGTGAGTTGTTTCCTTTCTAATCCTGGAAATGAACATTGGGTTGCAATCAAGTGGATTCTCAAGTATCTTCGAGGGTCATCCAAAATATGCTTATGTTTTATAAGAACAGAACCTGTGTTAATTAGTTACACAGATGCAAATATGGCTGGAGATGTTGACTCAAGAAAGTCTACATTAGGTTACTTAATTACTTTTACAAGAGGAGCTGTGGCATGACAGTTAAAGTTACAAAAATGTGTTGCACTTTCTACAACTGAAGTAGAATTTATTGCAGCAACAGAAACCAATAAGGAGTTGTTATGGATGAAGAAGTTATTTAATGAACTTGGTATCAAGCACGAATAGTATCAGCTATTTTATGACAGTCAAAGCACTGTTCACCTTGGTGAAAATGTCTCTTTTCACTCATGATCAAAACACATTGATGTGAGATACACTGGATCAAAGATGTGATGAAGAAGAAACAATTACGGTTAGAAAAGATCCATACTGATAAAAATGGATCAGACATGTTAACTAAGATTCTACCAAAAGGCAAATTTGAATATTGTCGATCAGTAGTAGGCATGATAGGGCCCTCCATGTAATCGAGAGGGGGAGATTTATTGGTTATGGTTCTCTCTCACATAGAGGGATTCCATGTTCCAAAATTTGGTACCGCATTCCGCAATTGTTGAAAATAAGAAAAAAAACAGTTATAAGGCAGTTGTCTCACGTTGTGGAGTATCTATATAAGGCATTCCCTGCTTCATACCAAAACACAACAAAATATACAAAAAGAAAATCAGAGAAAATCAAATGCTCCGAAGTTAGGAAATATTTGCTTAAAGAGCTGGTGAGTGACAAAATAGTAAAGTTAATATTTTTAGGTTGAGAAACACCTTGTGAATCACTATTTTAGTTTCATCTTTGTATACCTACTATTTATAATAGTGAAAGAAATATTCTAAATTTTGTCCGTGAACGTAGCTTAAAGTTAAGAGTGAATCACATTAAAAATTTTGTATCCATTTTATTTTTTTTCTTTTCAAAATATATATCCACTCTATTCAACACGTTATTGGAGAATGATTCAAAGTCAAAGATTTGTTGTTGATCAGATCTAGTTTTCTTGTAGTGTAGTTTTCGTAAGTTGTTAATAATGGGCATAGCTGGCCCTTATTTGTTGCTTAGTTTGTTGTTGTGTAAGCCTATATATAGGCATTTGATATTTATTCTGAGTGAACATATAAAACATAAATAATAGAGTACTTTTCTGTATTCACCCATCAAACTCTGTTTTTCACTTACTTTGATTGTATATTCCAACATCTTGGAATTAGAGAGTCAGGTTGAGTGTTTTTGGGTATTTGGGTTAAACACGTGCTTGAGTGAGAGAGTATAAAGACAAAATGACAACACTTGGCTTCTCTTCTGGGTTCTCTTCCTCGCAACCTCTCTTACCGATTTTCAACGTTGAAAAATATGAATGGTGGAGTATTAAGGTGAAAACTTTGCTCAGATCTCAAAAGCTATGAGATTTGGTTGAGTATGGATTCGTTGATATTCTAGAGCCTGATCCTGCAATTGAAGAAGAACTTGATACAGCAGTGAAAGAACAGTTTAAGGAGACAAAAAGGAGAGACGCCAAAGCACTCTTCATAATTCAGCAAGCTGTTCATGAAACAATTTTTTCTCGGATTGCATCAACAACAACATCACATGAAGCATGGTCAATTTTACAGAAGGAGTTCAAAGGTGATGGCAGAGTTATGGTGGTAAAACTTCAAACTTTACGACGTGAATTTGAAACTTTGAATATGAAAAATGATGAGTTAATCAATGATTTTTTGTCAAGAACCATGACAATAGTCAGTCAGATGCGGTCTTATGGTGAACAAATTTCAGATGCAACAATTGTTGCAAAAATTCTCAGGAGTTTGACATCAAAATTTGACCATGTGGTAGCTGCTATAGAAGAAGCAAAGAATTTGGATATTCTTTCAGTTGATGAATTAATGGGGTCTCTTCAATCTCATGAGTCCAGAATTAACAGATTGCATGAAAAGGAAGAAAAGGCGTTTCAAGTACAGGAGACTACTGTCAATTTTGCAGGTAGAGGAAGAGGAAGAAGAGGAGGCTTCCGAGGCCGTGGTCGCAATAATGGTAGAGGCAGAGGACAAAGGCAGTCCAACGAGCATGAAAACACAAAAAACACCAGTGAGCAAGGAAGCACAAAAAATATTCAATGTTATCTTTGTAATAGATTCGGACATGTTCAGGCCAATTGTTGGTACCGAAATCAGACAATGAATATGGTGACTGAACAATGTAATCATTGCTACAGGTATGGGCATGCACCTAATGATTGTTGGTATAAAGATCAAAGTGTGAATGTTGCAGGAGAAAATGAAGAAGACAACAAACTCTTTAAGGCATTTTTTGATTCCAATAAAAAACTAAGCGATTTATGGTTCATAGATAGCGGTTGTTCGAATCGTATGACAGGAACGAAATTTTTATTCCAAGAGCTCGATGAAACACAGAAGATCAAGGTTCAGCTTGGAAACAATAAGGATATGCAAGTTGAGGGCAAAGGCACAGTTGGAATTGTCACTAGCACTGGTAAAATCAAACTTTTACATGATGTTCATTATGTACCTGACTTAGGCTATAATTTGTTAAGCGTTGGGCAATTATTGGCTGGTGGATATTCTGTTTTATTTGATGAAGATGTTTGTATGATTAGCAATAAGAAATCAGGCACCAACATTCGTATCAATATGACACCAAACAAGATGTTTCCACTGGATGTTTCATGCTTGCAAAACTGTGCTCTTGCTGCAAGTACAATGGATGATTCACAACTATGGCATTTAAGGTTTGGACATCTGAATATTAAAGGGTTGCAATTGTTGAGTGAAAAAGGTATGGTTCTTGGATTACCCAAAATCAACTCCATTGATTTATGTGAGGGGTGCATTTATGGTAAACAAACTAGAAAATCATTTCCTGTTGGAAAAGCTTGGAGAGCTGGACAATGTTTAGAATTGATTCATGCAGATTTATGTGGGCCTATGCAAACGAAATCTTTTGGTGGAAATCGATATTTTTTGTTGTTTACAGATGATTATAGTCGCATGAGTTGGGTGTACTTCCTTGAAAACAAGTCTGATACGTTTAGCAAATTTCTGAAATTTAAAGCTATGGTGGAAAAACAAAGTGGCTACTACATCCAAACGCTGCGCACAGATAGAGGCGGAGAGTTCGTATCCAATGAATTCAATTTGTACTGCGAAGAAAATGGCATTCATAGGGAATTAACAACTCCTTATACTCCGGAGCAGAACGGTGTGACCGAACAAAAAAATCGAACTGTGGTGGAGATGGCAAGAAGTATGCTACAATCGAAGGGACTCTCGAATCAATTTTGGGCAGAAGCTGTAGCGACATCGGTTTATTTGCTAAATATATCGCCAACAAGGGATGTCATGAATCGAACTCTCTACGAATCTTGGCATGAAAGGAAACTGATTGTAAGTCATTTACGAGTTTTTGGAAGTGTTGCTTATGCTTTGATAAATTCTCAAGCTCGTCAAAAGCTTGACGAAAAATCTGAAAAATGCATCTTTACTGGTTATTGTACTCAATCCAAAGCTTATCGGTTGTATAATCCTATTTGTGGAAAGATTTTAATCAGAAGAGATGTAATATTCGATGAGAAAGCAAGTTGGAATTGGAGTGAAGGAGAACCTCAACAAAAGAGTTCCATACCTGTTGACATCATGTCTGAGAATAATGCACTTGATCCTACAATTTCCTCCATTTCATCAAGCCTGACAACTTTGATCACCACACCAACATCAAGCAAACATTCTTCATCTACAGCTGATGATTCTTCAAATAAAACACCACCAAGGGGCTTTAGGTCCTTAGCTGACATATATGAATCTTGTCAATTTGCTCTCACTGTTTCAGATCCTATCAATTTTTTTGAAGCTAATGAAAAAGAAGAATGGCGGAAAGCAATGGTGGAAGAGATTAAAGCTATAGAGAGAAATGGAACTTGGGAGATGGTTGATGTACCAGAAGGTAAGAATATAATTGGTTTGAAATGGGTTTTCAAAACCAAATTTGCTGCAGATGGAAGTATACAAAAATATAAAGCGCGTCTTGTGGCAAAAGGGTACGCGCAGCAACAAGGTATTGATTTCGAAGAAACTTTCTCTCCGGTAGCTCGCTTTGAAACTGTGAGAATTATTTTAGCTTTGGCAGCTCAATTACACTGGTCAGTTTTTCAATTTGATGTAAAATCGGCATTCTTGAATGGAGATTTACGTGAAGAAGTCTATGTAGCACAACCAGAAGGTTTCATTTTGCAAGGCAAAGAGACAAAGGTATACAAGCTGAGGAAGGCATTATATGGGCTGAAGCAAGCTCCCCGAGCTTGGTACAGTAAGATTGATGGTTATTTTCAGGAAAAGGGGTATGAAAGAAGTGAGAATGAACCGACCTTGTATGTAAAGAAGAAAGGTAAAAATGATTTCCTTGTTGTTTGCCTTTATGTTGATGATATAATTTATACTGGTTCTTCAAATTCTCTTGTGAATGAGTTTAAAACACAGATGATGGATGAGTTTGAAATGTCAGATATGGGTTTGTTACATTACTTTCTTGGTCTTGAAGTTCATCAAGCTAAAGATGGGATTTTTATTGCGCAAAGGAAATATGCCAGAGATTTACTTAACAAGTTTGGCATGTTTAGATGTAATCCTGCAGCTACACCAATGAGCATCAATGAAAAACTAAAGCATGGAGATGGGTCAGAGACTGCTGATACTAAAAGGTTTAGAAGCTTGGTTGGGGGATTGATTTATTTAACACATACACGACCCGACATAGCATTTGTTGTTGGTGTTATTTCACGATTTATGCAGGAACCCTCAAAGATTCATTATGGTGCAGCAAAAAGGATCTTGCGTTACATAGCTGGAACGATAGACTATGGAATTTGGTATTCGAAAGCTTCCAACTGCAGATTGCATGGGTTTACAGATAGTGATTGGGCAAGTTCATTGGATGATAGACGCAATATTTTAGCAAATGTATTCACCTTGGAGTCTGGAGCAATCACTTGGAGCTCTAAGAAGCAAGCGACAGCGGCACTTTCAACTACGGAAGCAGAGTACATTTCTGCAACTTCAGCAGTTTGTCAAGCCATTTGGCTAAGGAGGATATTAGCTGATCTTCAACAGAAGCAAGAAGGACCTACAGAGATATTTTGTGATAATAAAGCAACAATCTGCATGACGAGGAATCCAACCTTCCATAGCAGAACAAAGCATATCGATATACGATATCATTTTATTCGTGATTTAGTTCTAAGAGAAGAGATGTCCTTAAAGCACTGCAGTACTCATGAGCAAGTAGCTGATGTATTGATGAAGACCTTATCCAAAGAAAAGTTCTGCTATTTTAGGATGCTACTGGGTGTATGTGACTTTGAATCAAGGGAGGCTATTAGAGAATGATTCAAAGTCAAAGATTTGTTGTTGACTAGATCTAGTTTGCTTGTAGCGTAGTTTTCGTAAGTTGTTAATAATGGGCATAGCTGGCCTTCATTTGTTGCTTAGTTTGTTGCTGTGTAAGCCTATATATAGGCATTTGATATTTATTCTGATATTTATTCTGAGTGAACATATAAAACAGAAATAACAGAGTACTTTTCTGTATTCATCCATCAAACTCTGTTTTTCACTTACTTTGATTGTATATTCCAACACACGTCACACCGGTCCTTTTCAGGTCATTATACACCAACAAGGCTAGTGTAGGATAACGGCAACAAAAAGGCTATCGCAACTCAGATCTCTCTAATCTTCCTTAGACATGTTCGAGCACTTGAAATCCTCTGTCTTCAATTACCCAAGCCCCTCTGTACCCCATGCATCCAATCCATCCATTTAACTTAAATGGATGACTTGGATGCATGGGGTATAGAGGGGCTTGGTTAATTGGGGACAGAGGAATAGGTCCCATGTTCGAGTGTCGAGTAGGCCGTGCCATCCTTTTGTCTGGCAGAGTCGTAGTTTGTAGCTCTGTTGATTACTCCCCTGAGGGCCTAGGCATTTTTCTTTCTACTAACTCGCTAGATTTTCCGTAGTGGGGATGCCAATGATCGATCGAGACGCTTCTATGGCAGTCGAGAGAGCTTTAGGTTCTTCGTTCATGTGCATCTCTGTAAAACTGAGTTAGCCAGATGGATTTAGCTTTTCTGCAACGCTTCTCACAGACAACACAAATTGTTATCTTCCAATCTGACTTAGCTGGGGTGTTCGAGGTCTCATTTTGCGCTGCAAGGAACTCAAAGGCCTGAGCTAGGGCTAGACGAAGATAACTTGCAAAATGACGTCAGGGGTTTCCCGCCAATCGTATCTTTCCATAAGAAATGATAAGGAAAGGGTTGCTGAAGAAAAACATTGACTAGCTTTTTCTCCGCCTACCTCCAGTATTACTATTGGCATGTGAAGTAATTTCCTCGTCTCACTAAATTCCACGTCTTAATAGAGACATAGAAATGTAACTCCAAAACATTTTGGTAGGCAATACATTTCTAATAACCATGATATAGTGTTATAACATCGATGGCCACAATCACCTCTGGCCACACGTCCAAAAACACCCATATTACAGCTAAACAACCTTAGTAAGAAGTCAACATAATAGAGATATTATTCATATGCTCCTTAAACATTTTCATATTTAATGGATTACACGTTTGAATATTAACTAATACAATAAATTAACGAAGGTTACTGTGCAGCTCGCAACCTGCATTATTTTACACAAAGCTTACGTTTTTCCGTCACTCTATATTATTTCTCTTTATTTTTTGTAAGACCATTTATGGTGCATCATTGTCTTGGTCCATCTCTACTGTTGATCATAGAGCTCAAGAGCAAGACGTGGGGTTACCATAACTTCAAGAGGAGTTTCTTTGAACAAGGCCAACCGGAGGCCTTCGGTCATGTCGATTGGCTCTTCCGATGGTCTGTAGAAGTTAAATGCCTGAAGTAACCTCGCAAGTGTCAATTTCATCACTTGCATGGCCAGGTTAATCCCAGGACAAGCTCGTCTTCCTGAGCTAAATGGAAGAAGCTCGTAATGCTGACCGTAAACATCAACATGTGCTTTTGTTGTAAGAAACCTTTCTGGAAGGAACTCCTCGGGATTTGACCACAACTTTGGATCTCGTTGCAGCTTCCAAAAGTTTACAAACAAACGAGTCCCCTTTGGCAGATAATACCCGCCAAGGTAACACTCTTCCGTCGACTGGTGAGGAATTGCCAATGGACCTGGTGGGTGTAATCGCAAAGTTTCTTTGATAATAGCTTCGATGTAAGTCAATTTATCGACTTCGGATTCATCGACAAGTCGGTCCCTGCCGATTTTTTGGTCAAGCTCTTCCTGGGCAAGCTCCATGATGCGTCTATTGTTCAACATGTTACTAAACGCCCACGTCATGGTGATAGCGGAGGTGTCAGAGCCCGCAACCATAAAACCCTGTGACATGCGGGACCAAGGACTTAGTCGAAATCTGACAGCTTAGTTAATGTTTTGAAGATAAGAATGACAAAGAAGACATGATAAAAGGCACGTCTTAATATTCCAAAAGGGTAAATCAGGGGACTACATTACTAGTCGAAATCTAACTTTGTTTATGACTTTAGCAATCAGCTGATTACATTAGCTTTTAACTGATTCTATTAGCTGTTAGTTGATAGCTGATTCTATCAGTTGATTTGATCAACAGATTGCATTAGTTGCTTATCATTTGATGTTTGGTAAAATTAGCTGTTTAGTATTAGCTGTTTATATGTAAAATGACTTATAAGGACATGACTTTAAAAAATTATAAGGGTATAAATATTATATATCTTAATATTTCGTTGAATATTCTTATAGAAATTTAAATTTTAGATATTTAATTATACAAAAATCAAGTTTATAACTCTAATAAAAATATAGAATATATAATAATAATAATAATAACAACAATAACAACAACAATAATAATAATATTAATAATAATTTTTCGAAAAATAGAAAAGATCATGGTACAGGGACATACCAGTACTGTTGCCTTGACTATGGTATCACGTTTATGGCCGAAAGTTGTGTCATCCTCAACCGTTGAGAGCAGAACGTCGATGAAATCTTTCTTGTCCTCTTCACTCTTGATGCTCCTTGACTTATGTTCTTGAAGCCATTTCTCCATGATAGTATCCAATTCCTTGGCAACCCGCTTCATGCGTTTAATTATGCCACCATAATCAAACCATCCTAAGAATGGTATCATATCACCAGGAACCCCACATCCAACAACGTCCATGAATTCTCTGATAGTTTCACCGACACTGTGATCCTCCAATTCGTTTGCGTCAATGTTGCTCTCGAAGAACCTCTTCCTTGTAATCATCAAAGTAATCACATTCAAGGTTAAATGTTCAACCCACTCACTCAAGACAACCTTAACTGGACGATGCTCATTCCTCTTGCTCAATAAAAACATGTCGTTAACCAAGTGATTAACCTCAGACACCTGATAGTGCCTGAAGGTTTTGAGCCTATAAATGGACAGAAGTTCAAGCATGGCTACCTTACGCAAGTTGCGCCAGTAGCTTCCATAGGGTGCGAAACCCATTCCGGCAGCGTCGTAGCCCAGATACTTGGCTTGAGATGACTCTGTGCGAGACGAAAAGATCCTGTCGTTTGTAGTGAATAGCTCCTTCACTAGCTCGTAATTGCTGATCACAACATGTGGGTGAACCCCAAGCCTGATTGAGAAGATAGGGCCATGTTTTTCAGCCATGGAAGCAAAGGTTTTGGCAATATTGTTTGCACCAGCAAGTAGATGAAGGTGGCCTATAAAGGGCAACCCACCAGCCACTTCGGGGGCAAACCTTACCTTCTTGTGATCATTTTTTTTTGACCACCATAGATTACAGAATAGCACTATTGCAATTGTTCCAAGAGTTGCTAGTATCTGTAGAAAGGTATCCATGGTGGTCTGGGTTTACAAGTGTTGCACTTTGTTTATGAATGCAAGACTCTGCTAAATATCATCCATATTTATAGAGAGATTTTTCAAGCTTCTTACTACGAGAAGGATGTGAGATGAACTCATATCCACTTGGAGTGGTCTAGCTGCCAGAAGCAGTCAAATTTGGACACTTAGAAAGTCCATATGGATTAAAGCATTCCAGCAGTGAAAAAGTTTTATTTCCTCGTCTCTCGACCAACTAAACAAACGTAACCATAAAACGACAAGCTCTATTTCCAGCAACAAAGGATTTGTTGTTGGGAAAAAATAAAAATAGACAAGTTACTATACTGATAACAAAAAGATATTACAAACTTTGAATACTAGCTCTTATTCTCTTTTCACTTTGCTTTTCTCTACCTTTCTTTTACTGTTTCCTCACTACTTAAACACTACCCATATAACCACTTTTTATAACCATTAAGGCTGGTTTGTTCACCGACTTTAACACTCCAAAGCCAACTAAAACTTTACCACAATAAATGAAGTTAAAATTAAATCACAATCATAATAAATTAACATTGACAACTAGCAAAGGTTAATGAGAATAGCTATACTCAACTATTGTATCTAGAAAAAACTATAAGCTTCTATCAGAGTTTCACTTTTAGCACTCCCCCTCAAGCCTGGCTTTGCATGCGAAGCATTTCTTTGAGTTTGTGAATTATATCAATCTTCAATAACTTTGTAAAAAATTCGCAATTTGTTCTTAAGTTTTGCAATGAATGAGCTCTATAGTTTTGCCTTTCATTTGCTTTCAAATATAATGATATTCTGTGTCTATATATTTACTTCGGCCATGTAACACTGGATTTTTTGCAAGTGATATAGTAGATTTATTATTAACGTATATTGTAATAAGATCTTCTTCTGGATGATATAACTCACTCAAAATATTCTTCAACCATATTGCTTGACATATACCTGCTGCTGCAGTGATATGCTCAGCTTCACACATCGAGAGAGTAACTATTTGTTTCTTCTTTGATGACCATGAAAATATTGTTGATCCAATGTGAAATGCATATCCATATATGCTCTTTCAATCTTCTAGGTTTCTACCATAATCACTATCTGAATGACCAATCAATTTTAAATCTTAAAAATGTGTATAAAATCGACCATGATCTATTATGCCTTTAATATATCTTTAAATTCTTTTTGCTATAATGAAGTGATCTTGCCTTGGCTTCTTTATGTATCTACTGAGCAATCCAACTGCATACATAATATTTGGGCATGTGAAAGTCAAGTACATCTGACTTCCGACTAGACTCTTGAACAATGTTGATTTTATCGACTCTCCATTTGAATCCATTCTTAATCTTACACCTATTTCTGCTAGGGTAGACTTAGGTTTCCAATCCTTCATTCTAAACTTGCTAAGAATTTGTTCCGCATACTTCTTCTATGATATAAATATTCTTTCTACCATTTGTTTTATTTCGATTCCAAGAAAATATAACATTTCACCAATATTTGTCATTTCAAATTCTTTGGTTATAGCTTTCTTAAAATCACTAACCCAAATCGTTTCATGTAAAGATCATGTCGTCCACATATAAATACATAATCATGATATCTTTATCTTGCTTTTTCTCTACGTATAAGGCATACTCATATGGGCTTTTTACAAAACTATTTCTTCGGACATACTCATCTATTCTCATATTATAGGCCCGTGAAGCTTGCTTTAATCCATACAATGCTTTTTTCAGACGATAGACTTTGTTTTCCTGTCTTTTTTTAATATATCTCAGTGGTTGCTCGATGTAGACTTCTTCTTCTAGATATCCATTCAAGAAAGCTGATTTCACGTCTATTTGATAAATCTTCCATCTATTTTGTGCTGCTAGTGCTATAAGAAGTCTAATAGCATCAATTCTTGTAACCAGAGCAAATACATCTTCATAGTCGATTCCTTGTCTCTTTTTATAGCCTTTAGCAATTAACCTTGCCTTCTATTTTTCAACCTTACCTTCTTGATTAGTCTTTGTCTTGTACACCCACTTAGCTCTTACTACCTTGTGTACTTTTGGAAGATTAGTTAGTTCCCATGTGTTGTTTCTATTGATTGTATCAATTTCTTCATTCATGGCTTTTTCTTATTTCTCATCTTAAATATCCTCTTCATATGTTAATGGATCACACTCTGCCATTAAACAAAACAATGAGTAATCAAATATTGTCTGTACCTACTCTATGACATCATAGATATCATTTAGACTCCGCATTTTTATAGATGCTCCCCCTGAATTGCTACTGCTACTACTACTATGTGATAAAGTTGATGTTGTTAATACCAAAGTTGTAAAATTCTAGGTAGGAATTTGTTCATCTCCTTGTTCATCTTGTGTGTTGGAGTCATCATCTTTATCATCATCGAAAAATAATCCTTGGACTTTCTTATCTTCTTTATTCCATTTCCAATAATCTACTTCATAGAATTCAACATCTTGAGAGATGATCACCTTCTTAGTCAAAGGGTTGTACAATCTATACGCCTTACTCCTCTTTTCATAACCAATAAATATGCATTTTTCACCTTTATCGTCTAACTTCTTTCTTTTTTTATCAGGAATATGGGCATATGTAATGCACCTAAAAATCTTAAAATGTCCAACTACTGGCTTGCTACCACTCTATGCTTCATTTGGTGTTTTGAATTTTACAATTTTTGTTAGACACCTATTTACCAAGTATACAGCACATAGAACCACTTTGGCCTAGAAAGTTCTTTACCATACTTCTCACCATATTAAGAATCGTGTGATTCTTTCTTTTTACGATGTCATTTTGTTGTGGTGTATATAAAACTGTCAACTAATGAACAATTCCATGATCTTTGCAAAAAGTTGCAAATAACTTTGACGTGTACTCACCTCCTCTATCAGATCTGAGTATCTTTAATTACCCACTTTGTTTTTTTGCCATTGCTTTAAACTCCTTAAATTTATTAAGGGCTTCTAGAAGATTTTTCTTTAAGAATATACACCCAACTTTTTCTATTGAAATCATCAATAAAGGTAATATAATTCATGTTTCCACCAAATGATGATCTATCAAATGTTCTAGCTATATCTGAGTGAACAATCTCTAACAGTCTTCTAGCTCTCTATGATTTTCCAACTTCAAAACTTTGCTTATGTTGTTTTCCTATAATGCATACTTCACATAGCTGATTCTATTGATTAATTTCTGGAAGTCCCTTTACTATCTTTGTTTCTGATAACAATTGTAGGCTAGTAAAACTAAGATGACCAAACCTTATATGCCATAGCCATAACTCATCTTTAATGATAGATTTCATGCATTTCGGTGCTTCTGACTGAATATCAATTGTGAAAAGATGATTATTCATCATTTCAACTTTAGCAATTAATTATCCACCTTTGTTTATGGTAAGAGAGCAATCATTCAAATGTATGATGTACCCTTTTTTAAGAGCTGACTAAGGTTAATACTATTATTTTTTAATGCAGGTACATAATAAACATCATATATATACCTCTTCTCTCCATTTTCTAAGGTAACCATAATCTTACCTTTACCTTTCATTGGAATTTTTGATGAGTCACTGAAAGTAACTTCTCCTTGAATTGTCTCATCCAAAATTTTAAATAGCTAATATCCTCTATACATGTGGTTGCTAGCACTAGTACAAAGATATCAAACATTTTTCTTGCATTTTTCATTTCCTTTGTATGCTTAGAAAATTGTCGATTCATCTTCTAGATCTTTTCTTACTACAAAATGATTTGTTTCCTCCCTCTTCGAGGATGATCTACATTCGTAACCAAAATGGCCATACTTGTTGTAGTTATAACATTGCACTTTTGATTTATTACCTCGTTGTTGAAAATTGCCTTTTATTTGGTTTTGAAATCCTCTACGACGACTATATATTTGATAGCTTTTATTTGGTTAGCCCCTTTCAAAAGAGTTCCTAAACCGTCCTCGTCCACCACGTCCACTTTTGAAGGCACCTCTATAGCTTCCTCGATTTCTTCTAGCTTGCTGGTAACTAGGTTGATAGCCCCTAATAGATAACTTACTTTGCAAAGCTTGTTCTAAATCATCAATATTTTCGTTTTGGATCATTCTTAGGTCATAAGCTTGAAGATATCTCATAAGCTCATCAATAGATATTTGTAACAAATCCTTTGATTCTTCAATGGCAGGGATGATGTAATCAAAATTTCTTGTCAGTAAACGTAATAGTTTTTCCATCACCCTTATATCGCTAAGTGCTTCTCCATTTCTTTTCATCTCGTTTGCCATTATTTTCAGACAGTGACGTAGTCACTAATTTTTTTGAAATTCTGCCTTATTAATATTTCAAATTCGGCTCTAAGAGATTGGAGCCTTACCTTTTTAGCTTTTTAAACTACCTGAAGAGATTTTTGTAGAGTTTCACATATGTCCTTTGATATTTTTACGTCTGATTTTTTTCAAACTTTGATTCGTCAAGTCTTTGAAAAATGAAAAACAGAGCCTTCTTGTCCTTCTTGCATGATTCTTTAAGTTATGTCCTTTTCATCTTTGATAAAGATACTTCGGCGGTCGCATCTTCAGGTTCAGTGTAACCCTCTTCGACAATCTCCCACAAATCTTATAGTCCGAGCAGTACCTTCATTTAGATGTTCTAGTTTCCATTATTTATCTTTGTCTTTGTCTTCATCAATTTTGAAATTTGATGCTAAATCATATTGGTCATTTTCACATCCTCTGATACCACTTGTTGTGAAAAAATAAAATGGATAAGCCACTAGAAAAGAAGTAGTAATATATGTTAATAAAAAAAATGATCTTACAAATTTGAGTTGTAGCTCTGTACCTCTCACTCTCACTTATTCTCTTTTCACTTTGCTTTTCTCAACCTTTTTTCACTACTTAAACACTACCCATATAACCCCTTTTATAACTATTAAATTCTAACCGCTAATTTATGAAAAATTTTAAAAAGAAATTTTATTTATTAACAAAATTAAAAAATAAGATTTATTGGAGGTGCCATTATTTCGTAATTGTATGTTCTAACTGTTAATTGATGAAAAATTTACAAATTTTTATTTGTGAGTTATCTTCTCACTATTACTTTAAAAATAATAAAAATAATTGAAATGTCATTTTAAAAAAAAGGTTTCTTTTCCTCCAAACCTTTTCAAATCTTATTGAATTTGTTCATTTCGAGATTAAAAAAAAGATTGGAGATAATTCCCTCTAATTTTATTTTTCTTCTCAATAGAGTTGATTTCGTCATTCCCTCCAAAATAACCTAAGGTAGTTTGGGTAGCTCATAGTTTTTTTTGGTCCATGAAAGTAGAATAACAATAAAAAGTAATGGATAAAAAAGTCTTTTTAAATTTGAAACTCCTTTGACTGGTGGTCAAAGGAGAAAATAGGTTCATTTTTAAAATAGAGGGGGCATAACATACGAAAAGGTAAAACACAAAGGAGTTAAATGTATTTTTTCCATTAATATATAAAAATATTAAATACAAAAAATTTGGGAATTTGAAAGAACATTAACTTGATGAATGTTGTTCGTATTGGAATTTTGGAATTGCTAAATGTAAAAGTATAAATTATATAATACAAAATTCTTTTGAAACTATTGCGGGGATGTATGATAGTTTTATTCAACAAAAACTATTTGAATATAATTAATGTAAAACTTTTTTGACTTGACCCTGGAACTTCTATATATATACAATTAAAACTCTTTTTACCACCAAGCACTGAAGTTCAATGGTAAGGGGCTGATCTTT
>JANTPM010000009.1:6637340-6654499 GCA_025434745.1 Erythroxylum divaricatum
AATAATAAGTACAAAATTAATAATAATAATAATAATAATAATAATAATAATAATAATAATAATAATAATAATAATAATAATTGCTTATGTGTGATTAGAGGTATTTTCGGAAGTTGCTTATGTGTTTTGTTTTGGAGATGGAGACAAGAAATTTTGTCCTTCGGTTTTGGAAGGAACAAATAATTTATGTCTTTGTCAGATTTCGAGTCTGATTTGCATGACCATTTTGACCTTGAAAATGAGGTATTTAGGCAACATTTTCTACTAATCAAACGTTCCTCAATGTTTTGAAAGTCTAATGACACCAATATCATGTATTTTAGTTTAGTATCCTGCAAGTTATAATAAAAAATCTACATACTATTTTTATACCTCGATAATAGAACAACAATTTCAACTTCAACCCAAATTTCCAGACTCCTAAGTACAGAATTCAAATTTAATTTCTTCTTAAAAATTGTATCCATATGTCTCTAGTTTAATCTAAATCAAAAATCATTTCATTTAGAAATCTATAGATCAAGTTATGGTTAAAATACAAAATCTTAATTAGTGGAAATTATTATAGCTAACATTTTCCAGCACACTCTTCATCACCATTTAGTCTGTCAATCCTCTCTTAAAAAAACTCATAAATACCATTAATACATTAAAACAGAACATACATCTATTTATTGCAACATTAACGTTACATATATCTCAACTCTTCTATCATGATCATTAAACACTAAGCTATCATCATATATGCTTCATTTTGCAGAACCATGAAGATTAATAATAATACTCTTACTTGTTTTGGCTCCAAAGTTGTAGATCACGTAACCCTAACTCCCAACATCCCAATATCATCTTCATTTATGATGGAGAGATGAGGTTTTTCTTGTAATAAGATGAAGAGCACGTTGAGAGGGTGAGAAATGAGTGTCATGGATTAGAACAAATGAAAAAGAGGAAAAAGGTGAGAACATTTGGCCAGAGAAGTCAAATGAAAGACCATTTAAAAGATGGTCTTTCCAAAAGTTACGTGGGTTTAATGCTTGGCTTGGCAAGTGACACTTTTCACTTGTCACTTGTCCAATTTCTAAGGCTTTAAACTAGGTTCTCTTATTTAACTAGTCCAATCAATTCCAATTCCTACTCCAATTGTCTCCCAATGTTCCTTGACACTTATCAATAAATCACAAGATCATTTATCAAAATGTCCATTTCCATTTGATAGTAATTTCTACTATCATTTGTCTTGCCACTTGGTATTTGTCCTAGTCCAAAAATACTCAAAATTTTAGAAATTTCCTAAATTTCACCAAAATTATGAAATAATAACTATTATCACCAAATAAATTTTGTAACACAATTAATCTAAAATTCACACTTTAATCAATTAAAAATCACTTATACCCAGAAAAATGTCAATGAATACATGAACAATTATTTTAATGTATCAAAAATAATTATTCACATGTCTGTGAATATACTATGATGCATGAGCATGAAATGCACTACTAATTTTTCACTGTACTCTCAATTCACTATTTTGGGGTCTAGCCCCGAACATGGAATGTTACAATTCCCCCTCCTTAAGAAATTTTGTCCTCAAAATTCATACCTGATCCAAATAGTTGCGAATACTGAGCTTTCATGGTTTCTTCTGGTTCCCATGTTGCTTCCTCAAGTTTATGGTGTTGCTAAAGTACTTTTACCAAAGGTATTGACTTGTTCCTAAGTTATTTAACTTCTCTGGCTAATATAGAAATTGACTCTTCTTCATAAAATGAATCTGGTTGTACTTGAATTTCTTGCACAATAATCTTATGTGTAACATCAAACTGATATATTTTGAATATAGAAACATGAAATACATCATGTAATCTGGCCAATTTTTCAGGAAGAGCTAGCTGATAAGCTACTAGTTGTCCAATTCCTCTCAGACTTTCATAAGGACCAATGTATCGTAGACTAAGCTTACATTTCTTCCCAAACTGAAGTATGTGTTTCCATGGTGATACTTTCAAGAATATCTTATCTCCTACCTAATACTCAATATCTCTTCTTTTTAGGTTAGCATAGGATTTCTACCGATCATTGGCAGCTTTCAACCTTTGCTGGATAACTTGAATCTTTTCTTTAGTATCTTTCACAATATTAGGCTCGATAATCTTGTTTTCACTCAATTCAGTCCAACATACAAGAGTTCTACACCTTCTGTCATACAATGCTTCATAAGGCACCATGACAATGCTCATTTGATAACTATTGTTGTAAGCAAACTCCATCATAGATAATGATTGTCCAAGGCGTTTTATGTATATTTATATCATTGGAAGTACTACTTGCATGTGAATATGATTGACTATTTGCTTTGCACATGAACTGTTTGAAATAAATTTGTTTTGTTTTAAAGCTGTTAAGTCCTAGTTGTGGGTAAATAGGTATGTCTAGAAAGGTCTGCAGCTACTCCTGTGATACTTCGATGTTGAGATTTCGATCTCTCCTGTGACACTTCGGTGTTAAAACTTCGGTCTCTCCTGTATAAATCCCATTACCGACTTCTGTAAATGGCTTAGCAATCATTTGATTTTGTATTCTGATATATGTTTGATCCTGTCATAAACAAAATTGTGTTTTGATTCTGAATTATACCCTCTTTTGATATTTAGCTCTATTAACTATAAAATCTTTCGGAAATGCATTATGTTTGATTTATTGTTACAACAATCTGTTAATGCATGTTTATGCTATTACATGATTTAGTATGATGAGTTATCACTTTATATATAGATTAGTTATTACTCATTAAGCTATATGCTTAGTACGGTGGATTTGCCCTGTATAGGTTCAGAGTGAGGATTGTAAAGACTGGGACGAGTCAAATGCAATAGTCAATGTAGTCTGAGTCTTGTTTTGATTAAAATGAATTTTGAGTTTATCTTAGCTTGTATATAGAGTGTATGACTTTGAATTGTTGTAAGTTTTTGTAATAATTATATTTCAAGCTGGTTTCGTATTTTGGAACAAATTGGTATTATGTTGATGTGATATAATGTATATTGGGATGTTTGGGAGTTAGGCTTACGTGATCTACAATTTTGGAGCCAAAACAAGTAAGAGTATTATTATTAATCTTTATGGTTGTGCTACATGAAGCATATATTATGATAGTTTAGTGTTTCCCGCAGGATCTGTAGCACAATTCGGAGATACTCAGTATGATCATGTTCATTTCTAAAGGCTATAGTACTAACTTAGACAGAAATTATATCTTGAGGTTTTCAAAGAGACTGTATTGATGTAGGCCGAATTAGACTAACGTGTCTTCACCAAATTTGTAGCTTATTCTCTTAGCTTTAAATTGATATACCCATATAACATCATGTTTCCTTTGAGTGAGAGGAAGTCTAGTGACAAAATCTATGGTAATGTTATCCCACTTCCATTGAGGAATAGAAATAGGATGTAACAAACCAGATGGAACCTGGTGCTTAGCTTTAACCTGCTGACACGTCAGATATTTAGCTACATAATTCACAACATCCCGTTTCATACCTGACCACCAGAAATGCTACTTCAGATCCTGATTCATCTTGTTTCCACCAAGATGCATAGTAAATATTATTTTATGAGCCTCAAACAATAGCTTCTTCTTCAATTCATCATTGGCTGGCACACACAACTGATCTTTATAATACAATTCACCATCTCCTTGCATAGAAATATCAAACTGTTTACTTTCCTGAGTAGCCAAGATAAGTTGTTGTAACTTATCATCAACTCTCTGAGCATCACAAATTTCTTGTCTGAAAGTAGGCCTTGCTACCAATTGAGCTATTAAAGCTCCATTAGATACAAATTTCCATTCACTCTACTTAAGTGATAATGCTAAAATGGTCTTTTGACTCAAGGCATCAGCTATAACATTAGCTTTACCCAGATGATAATCCATAATACAATCATAGTCATTAAACAATTCCAACCAATGTCATTGTCTCATATTGAGTTCCTTCTGGGTAAGCAGATACTTCAGACTTTTATGATCTGTGAAAATTCTACATTTTCACCATACAAGTAGTGCCACCAAAATTTTAAGGCAAACACTACCGTTGCAAGTTCTAGATTATGTGTATGGTAATTCTATTCATAAGATTTTATTTTCCTAGAGATATAAGCAACTACTTATTCATCCTTCATCAAAACACAACCCAAACTATTTCTTGATGCATCAGTATACATAACATACTCCTTACTTGAAGTTGGTTGAACCAATACAGGAGCTTCAGTAAGCAAACTTTTCAGTTGATCAAAACTATTCTGACATCTATCAAACCATTCGCACTTCACTCCTTTCCATAACAGTTTAGTTAAAGGGGATACTATCACTGGAAAACCCTTCAAAAATTGATGATAATAACCAGCCAGACCTAGAAAACTTCTCACTTCTATCATATTCTGTGGTGGATTCCAGTTAACAAGCGCTTCTATCTTACTAGGATTAACTCTAATTCCTTTAGAAGAGACAACATGCCCTAGAAATGATATCTCATGAAGCCAGAAATCACACTTACTTAGCTTAGCATACAACTGTTTTTCCCACAAGATCTATAGAATAATTTGGAGATGCTCAGTATGATCATATTCATTCTTAGAATAGATTAGAATATCATCAATAAATACCACAACAAACTGGTCCAAGTAAGGCCTGAATACCATATTTATTAAATCCATAAATGCCGCTGGAGCATTTTAGTTAACCTGAATGGCATTACTAGGAATTCATAATGTCCATATCGGGTTCTAAACGCAATCTTCAGTATATCTACATCTTTTACCCAAAGTTGATAATATCCTGATCGCAGATCTATCTTTGAAACCACTCCCACATCTTTCAACTGATTAAATAGATTGTCAATCCTTGGCAATGGATACCTATTCTTCACTGTGACTCTATTCAGTTGTGTGTAATCAATGCAATTCCGCAGTGTACCATCCTTCTTTTTAACAAACAGGATTGGTGCTCCTCATGGTGATATATTGGGTCGAATAAACTCCTGATCTAGAAGCTCTTGTAATTGCACCTTCAACTCTTTTAATTCAGTAGGAGCCATTATGTACGATGTTTTGGATATAGGAGCAGTGCCAAGCATGACTTCAATAGACAACTCCACTTCTTGTTCAGGAGGAAGTCCATGTAATTATTTAGGAAACACATCAGGAAATTCATTCGCCACAGGAATATTTAGCAATGTACTACTCTCCTTCTTAGAATCAAACACAAAAGCTAGATATGCTTCACATCGCTTCCTGAGGAGCTTTCGAGCTTACATAGCAAATACCGCATTAACTTAAGGAACTAGTGTAGATTCCTTGCAATACTATTATAAGTTGATCAGGCTTCCTAAGTATAACTATTTTGGCACCACAATCAACTATTGCTTGATGCTTATACAACCAATCCATACCTAGAATCAAATCAAATTCATGAAAAGGTAATCTAATCAAATCTGCTACATAATCATTTCCTTGGATCATAATAGGACAGCTCTTATATACCTAATTAACCAAAACACTAATACGCAGAGGACTGGTTATAAGCATGTCATACTCTAACTGATTTATAGGCATCTCCTTATCAACCATTTCTCTAAGACAGATATACGAATGAGTAGATCCAAGGTCAATCAATGCATACATTTCATGATTGAAAAGAGAAACAATACCAACAATGATGTCTGGTGCGTCCTAATCCTCACAAGCTTTCAGTGCATAAGCTCGAGCCGAAGTAGAAGGCATAGCTAGTCGATTCATAGTTTCTGAGTGGGAACTCAGATTAGGTTTGTTCTGATTATATCCTCCTCGACCTCTACCTCGTCCTCTGTTCTCAGCAGATGAATGAGAGACCTCCTTACTGGCTTGCAATGTCTGAGACTATTTGAGAGGACAACTGGCTATCTGATGCTCAATACTACCACAGTAAAAACATGCACCCGTAGCCTTCCAACAAATACCCCAATGATACGTAGAGCAATAAGGGCACTTCAGGGCACTCGAACCTTTAACTCCAGAGGAACCCCTGCCAGAAACAGCTGATAAGGGAAAGTTTTGTCACCTTCCCCGAGTCCTGGATCCCTAAATAACTTCCAATGTAAAGAAAGTACCTTCCTGACTTCGTTTACTTGAGGACTGACCTCTTCTAACAAAGCCCCTTTGATGAATTCTTTCTCTCTTGACCATTTCTTGTCTCTCTATTTTCATTGCAGCCTGTACCAGTTGATGGTAAGTCACTTGCTGCAACAAAGTAAACACTGCTAGATGCTCTTTCATGGAGTCATACAAACCATCATCAAACTAGTGACATCGGAACCCCTCAGTAAGCACAGATTTAGGGGCATACTTACTGAGTCGATTGAATTCCTGATCATACTCAATAACTATTAAGTTTCTTTATTTCAAATTCAGAAATTGCTTCCACTTATCCTTTTTATAAGCCTCTGCCACATACTTAGCTTTGAATTCTTGGGCAAAGTAATCCCAAGTCAGAGGAACAAGTAGTTGCTGATTTCTCATAACGAACTTCCACTATTCATAGGTCGCTCCCTAAAGAAGAGAGATAGTACAGTGTACCATATGCTCTGATGGACAGCTGATCTGATCCAATACCCTCTTCACCTTCTCAATCCAGAATTCAACTCTCTCTAATTCCTCTAAAGACGTTCCAATAAATTCCTTAACTCCGTACTTTCATAACTGATCAATCGGGGCCTTAGGTGCTGTCATCTGATGCAATAGTGTCATCATATACTGCGACAGCTTCACTAAAGCCTCTCCCTAAGCTAGAGGAGGAAGTGGCACCTCAGCTTCTTCTCGATTGTCTCTAAAAGCTCCAGACTGTTAAGTCAAGATGACTTCACTTCTATTAATTTTGATGACAATCAAATAATAATAATCTTAGAAATGTATGACGAAGTATGGCAACATTTAGGCAACGTAAGACGTAAGACGAAAGTATGGCAACATAAGATGAAGAAGCAACATAAGACGAAACCCAATATAAGACGAAGTCAAAGCATAAGATGAAGTCAAAGCATAAGACGAAGTCGAAGCATAAGACAAAGCAACGCAACATAAGATGAAACGTAGCATAAGGCGAAGCGAAATAACAGACAAAATATAGTAACAGAAGAAAAGTTATTCCAGATGATACAAAAGGAAGATATGCTAGAACGTCATTCAGTTAATTAGTTGGAGTTAGTTACAGGACTCAACTAATAACTGTTTCTAGAAGATTCAAGAAGTGGTTATCAAGAAGATGGTTAGAGACTTAGGCCATAAATATTAGTTCGAGTCGAAAACTACATACGAATACATACAGAGAAACAGATAGAGAATTACTCGTGAATCTTTTTGATATTAGCAAAAATTCTGTATTCATAGTGCAAAAGAAGTGAGCAAATACATCTATAACGTGAAAGCTGAAAAATACTTTTCTTAGAGAGAGAAAGCAAGGCTAGAGCCTGGAGAGGCTAATATAGTTGATAAAGAATACTTTGTGAGATAGACCTGAAGAGGCTCTACATATGAAAGAATACTTGTAAAGTTGAAAGAGTATAGTAAAATCTTAGAAAAACTCTGGCGACTGGACGTAGCCCAAGGTTTGGGGTGAACTAGTATAAAATTGTAGTGTCTATTCTCTAACCCTTATCTTTAATTTTCTTATGATAGACGAGTAGATAATATTACTTGCGATTTCATTGTTTATCAACTTTAGCAAAGTATTTTAGTAATCATTTGCATTTTGTAAAGAAATTCAAGGAGTCTCAAAAGATTAATATTTTCAAAAAGATTACACAATTCAACCCCCTACTTGTGTAGTTTACATATTATATCTGATTTCTATATTAACAAGTGATTTACTTCAGTTGGTATCAGAGAGAGGTTTCCAAGAAACATTATCGCAAAGTGAGGACAAAGATCTATGGCTAAATCATATGTTTTTATAACTAAAGGTGCCTCGGTCACAAGACCTCCTGCATTCAATGGTGACGATTATCATTAATGGAAGGATAGGATGCAGCTCTTCATAGAATCCAAACATATTGATATTTGGGATATCATCAAGAATGGTCTATATACATCAATAGATGATGAAGGCAATATCATCTCTTGTGACAGAGGGTCCGCCTATCAGAAAGCTCGATTTTAGTTGAATTCAAAGGCCAAGTTTGTTCTAAGTTGTGCCTAAGTAGAAGTGAATATGATAAGGTTCATGGATGCGTATCTGCAAAGGAGATGTGGGGCACATTATCCATTGCACATGAAGGCACAAATCAAGTGAAAGAGTCTAAGATCAGTAATCTTGTTCATCAGTACGAGTTATTCAAAATGAAAGATGAGGAATCTATTGATCAGATGTTTGGACGATTTCAAACAATTGTTAACAGACTAAAAGCTCTTGGGAGAATCTACAATAATCAAGATCATGTTAGGAAGATTATCAAAAGTCTACCTAAAAGATGGAGACCTAAGGTTACAGCAATACAAGAAGCCAAGGACTTAAGCAAGCTAAAGCTAGATGAATTGCTTGGTTTACTGAAGATACATCAAGTAGAGCTTAATGCAGAAGATAAACCTAGAAGAGAAAAGTCTATAGCATTAAAGGCTGGTCAGAAGAATCAAAAGAACCAGAAAAATAGAAGTACATCTTCAAAAGCATTAAAGATTGAAGAAATCAAGGATAATGATACCAGTGAGTCTGATCAAAATACAAGTGAAGATGATGATGAATTATCCATGGATGTAAGGAATTTCTTAAACCCACCAATGGACGTCGAAGCATATGGAGAACACTTAGTTTGGCTAGATTTAGGATCAAAAGATAGCATTAACCATTTGATTAAGGCAACTTGATTTTGCAATAGATAAAGTCACTCTAAAATTAGAACAATGCTTTACTGAAAATCCTTTACAATTTTGGGATAAAAATCAGATTTATGCTAAATTAGAAATGATAGACAAAAATAAAATTATAAGAGTAAAACCAATGAGATATAATGAGGAAGATCAAAAAGAATTTCAAACACAAATAAAAGAACTATTAGATGCTGGATTAATTAGACCTAGCCAATCACCTCATAGTTCCCTTGCATTCATAGTCAGAAAACATGCAGAACAAGTTAGAGGAAAAGCTAGGATGGTAATAAACTATAAAAAATTAAATGATTATACAGTATTTGATGGATATTTTCTCCCCAACAAAGAAAGTTTAATAAATAGAACTAGAAATAAAACGACCAATAATTTTATTAGGATCATTCTTGATAAAATGTCCACCATTTTATTTTCATAATACTGGCACAGATATATTATTAGGAAATAATTTTTTACAATTATTTCATAAAATCACCTTTGATACAATCGCTAATAAGATATTATTTAAAACACCTTGTCATCATTTGATAACAGTCAAACAACTTAAACATGCCTATGCTAAACCATTCCCTATTTCCTTTATCCCTCGCACAGCTCAGCTTGGTAATTGCATAGATTTTAAATGATGTATAATATGTTATTTATGGATGTGGGAATTGGAAGATGTGAAATTTTAAAGTTTGGATGTGGTATAGGATGACAATTTCTGAACAAAAACTTTGATTGAAAAAATTGACTTAGCTAGAGGTTGAAATTGCTTTGAAGTTCTTCATGAAAGTTTTAGATTATGTTCTGATCTTCCATTGATATAAAGTATGGAAATTTTGGGCTATGAAATAGGAAATTATGATTTTTACAAATTGTTGTTACTGTTTGGGAAGAGTATTAGTGGACAGAAACTTTGAAGTAGTTTTTAACTCCCTTAGAGGCCAAATTGATTTTTCTGTCCTTTATAAAAGTTGTAGGTTGCTTTTTGATCTTTGCATTGATATAAAACATGACATGTTTGGACCTTGGAGTTGAAAGATAGAAATTTTAGAAGTTGAGTTACTGTTTTGGGATGACAAGTAGGGGCAGTAACTTTGATTGGGTTTTGACCCTCTTTAGAGATGAAATTGGTTTTTGAGTTCTTCATAGAAGTTGTAGAGTGTCCTTGGAGCTTTCTATTGATACCAAATTACCTCCTTCTCGAAGTACTTACAAGGAACTCTCTACTCGAAGTCCTTACAAGGAGCTCCATAGTCGAAGCCCTTACAATAAGAACTCCCCCAAAAGCTCTCAATTCTCAAACCTTTCTCCTTTGAGTGACTTTTCTCAATGAGTGAATGACTCAATGATTGAATTCTCTAGCCCTTAACTCTAATGAGCTATTTATAGACTTTTCTTGCTTAAAAAGCAAGTTCAAGATCTTTAAGGATCTCCACAATCCTAATTGATCCTATCAACTAAAGATTACACTACATTATATTGACCAATGGGAAGACATCCCCTTTCCTTTAGAACTCTTCTAATTGGCTACATTATATCATAATCTAATCAAATAAAGACTACATGCCAACTTGGAAGATTGCATCCATATCCTTGAAGACTTCCACTATCTTCAAATGTTTCTCCCACATGATCTTTATCTCTTAGATTTGATAAATCTCCAATGTGATCTTCAAGTTGATCTCGCCACGTCATCATGTGTCACATCATCCATAGTTGCCATGTCACTATTGATGTGCTTTCTAAGTCATCAAGGCCTAACCGCCCATAAGTCCATCAATGCATGTCCATGGATAAACCATCTTTCATGATCACTCCATGATTAAGTACAAATCACAATCTGAATTAGTATAAAACCTCGCTTACTTTACATACCTTTGACTTGCTTCGCCGAAGTTAAGTGCTTATGCGCCTTGTTACGCTCGCATACCTTCTTATATCCTCGCAAGGTCTCGCATGACTTTGTATATTCTCGCACACCCTCGGGTCTCACATGACTTAGTTCACTAACTCCTCGCGACGTCTCATCCAAATGTCACGTCTTTTCAAAGATTTCTTCCAATGCGCACCTACGTGTGCCCACGTGTATCGAATCTCGCCTACTTTCGAGATCTTTGCCGATAGCCCAATATTTCCCACATCTCTCGCCTACTTTGCAAGTTTCTCAAGTTTTGCTCGCTAATTCATAAGACTTCGCCTTATTCCCTCGTCAACACACCTTTCTCATGCCGATCTGCATGCCAAGCATTGGTAAGGACTTGTCATCAGTCGCATGATCCTGCAATCTGGACTTAAGAGTTTAAAAAGCATTGTTCAAATATTTGGAAGGGACAACAATGGGAGTTGGGAATCTTATCAGATCCGTGGTTGGACTCTGGGCCTTCTATATTGGGTAGTGTCTATTCAAGTGATTTTTCGTTTATTGTTTGATTCAGATCCTCAATTCCCATCGAAAAATGATGATACTGGTCCTTCAAAGGCCATTCACAATTGCTATAGATAACGTATGGCTGGTAAAGTTTTGAACTTTCTCAAATTTGGTGATTAAATTGGTGTACTCTCGTCTCAATATTTTTCTTGAATCATTAGGGTGCGAAGATGCTCACTAAGAGAGGTCCATCGGTCTCTAGCCCCACCAATATTCTGTGTGGTTGGAGTAAAGTGGTGACATGTGTGGGTATAAAAATGGCTTTAAGCAATCAGGGCTTGGAAAAAAGTGATTTCAACAGACTTTACATCTCAGAAGGAAAAAATGCCTCCAGACAATCAGGACCCACAAATGACATTCTTTCCAAAATTCTCTTCCTTTGTTAATTAACTCATAATAGTCGGTGTGTGTCAAAGGTGTCGGCAGAGAATAAAATAATGATAATCTATGTTTACACTTTCTTACGAATATTCCATTATTGTTTTCTGTGATTTCCGAAGAAATAGAAGGCTACACATCACCTTTTGTCATTAGATATTTGGGTGTAAATATGCAAATGATAAAGCTGTACACTATGCTAGATTTTTCTTTTTGGAGCAACAAGACTTCGTCAGGACTTGCCCATCTGATATAAGGATTGGAGGTTATAGAGAAGGGAAAAGCCATAGGTTGAAGAGTGCTGAAGCAAATGACAGAAACCATGACAAGAAGGCCATCGCTGCAGATAACTGATATCTACTGCATAACTTTGCAGGGCAAAATGTAGAACCCACATCCAGCAGGAGGTCAGTGACACTAGCTGTTGACGAAGCAGCTGCTAATGATAAAAATGACAGAACCTGCCGAACATAATTCAGAAAAGGAAGGTACTTTTAGTAGTCATTTCTTAGTCAAAATGATCATTCCAATGAAAAAAAGAAACTCCTATCCTCAGGAAATGCCTTCATCTGCTCAATGGGCAGGATGTTACCTACCCAATCTCCAAGGGTGATAACCATCAAGATTCTTGGTTGATGAGGTAAACATTTAACAAAGACAGAATAAGCGTCTACGAGCACCAAAGTCACGCTCCAAGGAATAACCAAACCCATGACTGTTACCAAGAAGCTGCAGAGAATCATAAAGCAATAATGAGCCAACCAAAAAAGAAGGAATCTTAGTCAGGGTTATGCTCATCTGCATACACATAATTTAGAGAAAATAGAGAATGACAGCTTATTCCTTGCAAATTTCTCCAGAAAAGTAGAATAGAGAACCAAATTTGCCAAAAAACATAGTAAACTGTATCCACTCAAATTCAGAAGCATTTCAGAGCAGTGTCCTAGATATTCTCAGAACTGATGAGAATAGCATCAGCTTTCTTGCTTCCAAACCCCTGTTGTATGTAATCAAAAGGGACTCCAACAAATAAGCCTCAAAGTGACTGCTTCAATATGTATAAATCATCTTTTCTCCTGCAAAAACAGCCGTCAGGCTGCTTTTTTCATTTCCGAAGTTCAAAGAGAATGATTTGCCTTTTCTTATCCTTCACAGCCAGGACTTTCTCATGATCCAAATCATGAAATTCCTGATTCAATATCATCATCATGATCCTACCTCCTTCAATCTTAACACTTAATGAACGAGTAAAAGGAAAGAAATACAGAGACAAAGAACAAATCTTGACAAGACAACGACACTATGACTTAGGATTGCGAGAACAAGAATTGAATCTCCAACTCTGTATAAAGGGTCTGTTATAATAATTCAAAGACACGAAGGATCTATCAGAGTCGATCAAATTCTACAAGAAGGATATGTATGAAATAATATTACCAGAAAGCAGTATAGCTATAGAATTCGACACCCATGCACATGAAGAGAAGAGAAGCGGTGGAGAAAATGGTCTGACCCAACCGGAGAGCCAAACTGGCACTTGTCCCCATTGCACCAGGGACCTCTTCTTCCATAACTCAACCTCTTCATGTCCAAAACTTCATATCAAACCCCACTTAGACAAAACCGCAAAACGAGTCGAAATCAACAAAGGAAGAAATAAAGACACCCACTTTAATGATTTATCACTTGGCTATATTCACGTAATAGAAGAAAAACGGATAACAAATTATAACAGAGCTTTTCTGGTGAAAGCTGGAAGGGAATTGTAAGAGACAAGAAAAGCCAAAAGAACGTAATGGTAACGCCAACAGCTCATGTAAAGAATCTTCCTTTTCGATCTTCGACTGCGGGTTTGGTTCTCTTCGGGTTCTTCAAACTGCGCATACGAATACGAGGATTGGTGGGGGGTTGCTGCTTATGAGCCAAGTGGCTGTTTCAGCGCAGAGACTTTGGGTGAGACGTTAATGTATGAATGAAGAGTCGCAAATGTCATTAGTGCTGCCCCCATCACATTTATGTTTAACATGATATGTAATCAAACTTGAAATCGGAAGGTTGGACGGACTTTTTTTCTTTTAAGAACGTTGACTGGAATAATAAAACGAACAAATTGGGTTTTATTTTTATTTTGTCTCTTATTGATACAATAGTTGGCAATTTTTAATGATATTAGTGCGGTGTAGTTGGCCTAATGAATCTGATTTTAAAGAAAACAAGATGGAGTTGTTCTATGGTATTGGTTCTGAATTATAAGGATACAATTTCATTAAATGACAAGGAAATTGAGATGCATGTAAATTAATTCTAACTTCATCTGAATCTAAATTAAAATTTCAAAATCATGATGATCACAAGGAGAAGACCAAAATTAGGAATTGAAAATAGTCAACCCTTTAATGAAATCATGAATATATTATGTTACAGTCTTCTTTTGCAACTTCTACCGATGATGACATTCTTCTTAAACTAGTACAAGAAATAGCAATTGAATTGTTTTTGTTTCTTGGACATAAACCAACAGATGGAACCCTGAGATTTGCAAATGTTAATTAGTGAAACCTCCAGGTCCTCGTCTGGATTTTGACAGCCAAATAAAAGAATTTGTGCAATGGTCCAAAGAAAAGAAACAAATGAGTAGCCAAATGTCTTTGAATCTTGATTTGCCTTTTCCTTTTTGTCCAGCAAAGCTCGATTGCCAGAACCTCGTAGTTGTTGTCATGATTATGAACCATCAATTCCTTTCTATTCAACAATTTATTCGGATCAATTCGTGCACAGGATGAGATGTGGCTCCGACGTCCTTCTTTTCTTTTCTTTTTTTTTTTTTGGGGATGAACGTGAACGGCCCCAGTGTTAAGTTTTTAAATTGTTTTTAAGATACGTATTTCATCAAAAAAAATTATAGTTAATGATCAATGAGTATAATAGTCATTAATAATATAAATAATAAAAAAATATTATCTTTCCTTGTAAATGATCAGCTCTTTAAACATGCTTACAAGAAATTTTGATTTGCAAAAAGATGGAATCTAGTGTTTTTACATAAAATTCTATTCTCTCCTATTTAAAATAAGTGTCGTTTTAGAGAGATGTACACTTATTAAGAAAGTTAATGAAATGTTTGATATACCCTTATTAATTACATATTGAATTGCCTTGAAAATATAATCTATATAGTTAAGATATGAGAGAAATTAAAGAGTAATTTTGAAAATAAAATTATAAATATATATGAAAAATCTTGAACGATACTTAATTTGAATAATTAAAATCTCTCTAAAATGACTTTTATTTTGAATAAGAGGGAGTACCTCTTAACATCAAAATATTTGATTAATGTGAAATCTGTAGAGCATGGAAGTTCCAATGTCGTGAGGTTTAAGTAAGATGATCCGCTCGGTTACCTACTTCATTAATTAGAACTACTAAGACACAATTATTTTGATCAAACCTGTGGAAGAACTAGTTGGATCACCAGTTTCATTGCAAGGTACGTTAATGATTCCAACTTCCAAGGGACGTGGACGATGTCTAAGCTTGGAAATCCCATGTCAAAGGATTTAGACGTCATTCCAGATTCAACATTTAGCAAAAACTGAGCCAAAGTAGATATACTGTTTCATACAAGAATTAAGCCACCTATGACTCAAGCTGAGCGTACCATATACCCTGGATCTTCACATCTTTCGGGGCCTTTGCACCCAAGTCAGTATCAGATGGCTGAACACTCTCAAACACTCCGATCACCTCTCCGGTCTCAGGCTTGCTTTTGGTGACTCTAAGCGTAATTTTCCCAGTTGATGACGAAGCATTCTTGATGTTCTCCTTGGTTAGCTCCTCCTCATCTCCCCTGCCTCCAGCCGGCAATGCCACTGCACTGTCGTAGCCAGATGACCCACCTCTTCCCTTTGGGTCCAAGAATGATGATCCTCGGTAGGATGGTACAAGAAAATCTCCTCCAAAGCCGTCGGGTTTTCCTGTTGCTACCAGCTGTTTAATGGTGAAGAGGAATGGAACACGCTCGCCACCAGGAAGCTGAACGGTAACAGCAGCATAGTCAATCCCGTCTTTCTCTACAAACTTGATTGTGCCATCAGGGGAGACTTCAAATGGTCCTTCGATTTCGTCAAGGGTATAGGTCAAGCGAGTCATGAGCTTGGTGTTCTGGAATTCAGGTGGAGAGTTCTTGTTAACACCTTCAGCCTTGACAGTAAAGGAAGTTGGCTCCAGGCAGAGTTTCTTTGCCTCATATTTACCAGGTTTAAAGGCAAATGAGTCCACACCGCCATCGATGGTTGGGCACTGATTTGCAGTTCCAGTTCCCTTAACTTCCATGTATGTCTTGCTTTGAATCTCGTCATAGGTCAGCCTCTTTGGGACGCCTTCAGCACTTGCTCCCTGAAAAGTGTCAAGTCATTATGATTTTACTCAGTGAAAATTGTCAGGTTATTATGATTTTACCAAGCGTAGAAGTTCTGCAGCAAATCAGAATTCTCAAACAATGGCCTTACCCTAATTTGGCTGTCCTGATTTAACCAAGTAATTCTAACTTTTCTCATGACGATGTCTATCACAAGCACGTAGAAATAGAATAGGTTTGTCGTTACAATAACCAAGTTCACTCTTAACACATCAAATATTACATGCACAACATTAGGGCTTCTAAAACTGGAGGATCACTGCATCAATCAGTATTTGCTAAATTGACAGCATAGAATCTCTAGTCACTTCTTGCCATTTTCAAATATAACCCTTAAAAATTTTATCAAATCCCATTCATTTTCATAAATAAAATTATTGATAAGTTTGAAGTTAAAAAACAGAAGAAACACATACCGAGACAACAAGGGCTGAAGTAGCAAGAGCAAAACCAGCTATCTTACTAACATCCACACACTTTTGAGCCCAGTCCTTTAGATCAGATTGCAAAGAGCAAGTGATCCTAGCACTAGTAGGCTCCAAGCCGAAAGCCTTAGAAATAGGCTGAGAAAGCTTGAGCTGAAGGGCAGACCTAGGAGGAACACCAACCTTGGCAGGTTGCATGAAGGTAGCTGCAGCTTGTAATGAGGCAGCCATGATTTCTTATACACACTTGTTCTAACTTTTTGTTTGCCGGAAAAATGAAAACTGCATATAAGTCTATCGTGACTACAAAGGAAGGTGGTGTTTAAACTTTAGCGAGGAGAATCAAGTTGGTGGCTTGTGACTGAGTAAGATAAGGTATAGGATAAGGCTTTCTCTCATTGGTTGATTGTGGGTAACGCCAGTAATATGGACTTTGCCACTTGGCAAGTTTCTTGTGTGGGATAAAGATACTTTCAGACAGAGTGGATGATAACAAGCCATTCATTATTTAAAAAAATCACACACATTGGCCCATGCAGGTCTCGAACCTGCGACCTTCGCGTTATTAGCACGACGCTCTAACCAACTGAGCTAATAGGCC
>JANTPM010000009.1:6680333-6690550 GCA_025434745.1 Erythroxylum divaricatum
GCATCTGAAAAAAGAAACAACAAAAAGCTTATTACCGTGCGTAGACGAAGACTAGCGGAGACGAAGACCAGCGGAGAGGAAGACCAGCGGAGACAAAGACGAGCGGCCCTGCGTTTTAGGTTTCAGAGAAACACAAATCGCGAAGATGAAGAACGTAAGCGGAGACGAAGACCAGCGGGCTGCGTTTTAGGTTTCAGACAAACACAGGGTAGACGCGTCTTTTACGAGCTCTGTCCGTTGGACAGCGTCGTCTGTACCACTGATTTCAAATGGACAAGATTTTACAGTCCATGTCCTTCTTGGACAGGACAAGGATCATCGTGGGACAGAAACCAAACTTGATATGGGACAGGACTTTTGCGTCCTTGTCCACTGTCTGCAGGGCCATGGATCGTAACCAAACGTAGGGTTAGGTTGTGAATGGAAGACACATGATTCTTGGGCATCAGGTTAGTCCTTGCTTATGTCTTCTTCTATTCTCCATCTATACTGTTAATCTTGGAGCTTATAGAGCCTATCGTTTCCATGATTCTGAAAAAATGGGATTCCATCTTTGACTCAAGGCTTTCATACTTTGACTCTCAATTTCCATACCTGTCTTGGAATCTTGATGATCTTTGTGGTCTCAAATTTTTATCTGCATTGTTAATCTAGGAAAAATTTTGGTAGTTTTTTCACAAAGAGTTATAAGTATTTGAGAAAGGATTGTTACCTAAAAGTTATGGCACACCTAAATAAATTGATGGTTCCCCTCCATCATTGTTCATCAAATAACATTCTGTTGACGTATAGTCATATTGTACACATATTTCACAAATCTATTGCATAGCATTTACCAAACTAGATGAGGCATTGACATTGTTCAGCTTTATGGTTAATGCCACTATCTGCGCTTGTATGGTTGAAGCTGACTCTGTTGCCATGATTACCTTTTATTCCTTCACATTGTAAGATTTATTTCTTTCACTTGACTGCATACATTTGTTAATGACCATATTCTCAATTAAATCATATGTAGCATTGATGTTTTTTCTCATCAACGAGCCTCCAGCTGCTGCATCAATTGTACTCCTGGTTACTGCGTTAATTTCATTATAAATTGTCTACAAAAACAGCTCTCTTGCCAAGTTGTGATAAGGAAAATTTCTTTGTAGTTCCTTAAATCTTCCACATACCTCGTAGAGGGATTCTTCGTCATACTGCTGAAAAGTTGTGATCTCCTTGACAGTCTAGGTTGTCTTTGTTAATGGAAAGTATTTAGCTAGGAAACCTTGCACTAATTTATCCTATGTAGTTACATGCTTCAGATTAAGAGAATTTAGCCATGCCTTTACCTGATCTTTCAATATAAAGGGAGAGAGACTCATCCTTGTTGCCTCCTCGGATAACCCATTATACTTAAATGTATTACAAATTTCTAAAAAATTAGCAAGCAGCATTTGGATCCTCATGCGGCAAACCAAAAAATTGAACAATAATTTGCAAAATATTCAATAAAGCAAGCTTAATTTCAAAATTGTTTGCTTTAATAGGCAGCCTGGTGATCCCTTATTGGTTCGTATTAAACCCGAGCAGCATCAAATCCATTAACGTTCTTTAGTCACTGCCTTTAAAAGAAAAAGAAATATAGTCATAATTTCTATCAAAAAATAAACTAAATGATTAAATTAACTTTTCTCACGTAATTAACTCTTATTTGTTCTATAATAAATTGATTAATAAATTTAAAATTAAAATAAAGATCTAATTTGTATAAACCTAATAACACGTATCACCATGTTGTACTTATTTTTCTTATTCTTTTTCTATACCTGTTCGTCTTATTTTCCTATTTCATAGCTACAAATTAGGAAATTAAATTTATTTAAAAAATTCTTTTATTTTAAACAAGCTGAGTGTTTTTAAATTTAGACCATAATTGGATTTAAGTTTGCTCTTAAGTTGAGTATTTTGGTTCAGGTTAATCGAGCCACGGGTTGATCATAGTTGGCTCGACTGGGCTATAGGTAGAGGTCGGGTCGACCATGGTCTGCTCACAGGGTTACAAACCGTCATGATTTCAGAATATGGTTATGTATGATAAGTGACATATAGTCATAATTTCCGTTTGTGGTTTATGGTTTATGGTTCAGGTGTACACATTTTTTTCATGGAAGTTAACGAGAATAGTATTACTTAAGCTTTCCTTAAGGAGGGCAAGCACGCTTTACAAGGTTCAGCAATAAATCAGCTAAAAGCATAGAACAAAATCAGCTATCAAGTTCACATAACGCATTCAGCTCAATCGAACCAAAAAGCTATACTATTGACTTTTAGGCTTGTCCGCCACCCTCTCCAAAAGTAGCATCAGTCCTTGCAAAGGTTACTATATTATTCTATAATAATCTATCAATAATTTACAATCTAACTCTAATTAGTCGATGCTCTGCTGTTAGCTAGTTAATTGTCATACTTTTCTTGTGTGTCGTTATCTGTGTTGATTAACGGGCGTAGAATTTTGACTATTTAAGTTGTCAAATGATAGAGTTTGAATGGCTGAAACTGAAAGCCACCATTGTTTTGGGATCACGTGACCGCGATTTACGACACAGGTTGCTTTCTAGAATGAATACTTGCGGTTGCGGTGGAGAAATGTCCCTTATCATTTCTACTGATTGAAAGATGCTGTATTCAAATGTAAAGATATAGATCTGAAAGGATAATCAAATGTAAAGATATATTATTTATAAATATAAATTGAATTAAATTTGTAACTTAATTTTCAATTAATAATTTTTCAAATATTATATTTCCACACATATTCCTGAAGTAATGGTTGCAATTTTCTATTAGTTTATTATGGTGTCCCTTCGGGGACATCCGATTAGTTTATTATGGTTTACAATCAATAAGTTAATCGTAATTCAATAAAATAATTATTTAAAAGAATTTTTATCTTATACATATTTAGATGTACGTGATGAACTCTATAAGATAAATGTATATTTGTAAATAAATTTATGATAAGATTATAATTATGAGATTCATATTGTATTTATGTATTATCTATAAATTATTCATAATTATTATTCTATTAAGACTAAATATTAATAATATATATATAAAAACTAGAGAACGATATGTTTTTTTTCGTATAAAAGCAATGGTCAATTTTATAGATTAAATTATAATAATACTTAAATAAACATGTAGGTATTTATTAGCGAATAAGTTCACTGAATTAATTCGATATGAAAATTCCATTTAAAACATTATTTATATGTATATGAAAATCCTTATTATGGTGAATATATAAGTGATCCTTTGACTTGAGATCACTAAAGTAACTAATATAGGAATTTTTATATTTTGATACTATTTATAAATCATTATAGTTGAAAGTAGCTTAGTAGGTTGTCATTGGATATAACATGAATTACATGAAGGTAGTTGAGTGATTAATATATGATCAATTACCTTAAAGCAATTAGGAAGAATATTTCGTTGTCCTCGATTAGTATTGATTTAAGAAATCATTGGCAAAGGTAGAATAACATTTTGTAAAATAGTTTGTTAATATGATTAATAGAATCAATTATTAACAGTAGAGAACTAACATGATTGGACCTAAATATAGTAGACATTACTTCTATGCTCTATGTCTAATTAGAACATTGTATGATGAAATGATTAAATTATATGAAAAATATCATGTACATAAATATTAGTCAAAATTGCTTTGATATTTTTAAATATTTGGATGATTATAACACATTGATAGATACTAATCTTGATTTATATAAATTGTTTAATTAGTGAATTAAAGAAAAATTAAAAGAGTTTAATTTATCTAGTCCTAAATATGATTTAGGTATAATTTATATCCACCATCAACATATTTTAGAACGTTATGGGTCACACATAAAAAACGAGTTGAAGAGAGAAAAGATGTTTTAGTTAAGTTAAATTTGATTGTAAATCTTGAGAAACTTTATTATTGAATAAGATATTAGATCTTATTTGTGCATAACTAGTATTTAATTTGCCTAACACTCTCTACAATTGTTGTAGGGTTCTCACAACTTGTTATATGGATATTATTAAAAGTCAAACACTTATGTGCCTGAAGGTGGTTAAGATGAGCCTGTTTCATAAACAATTCAACGAAAACAACAAAAAAGGATTAAGTTTCACACTAAGGTATAAATTAAGATTTATGCTTTATATTATAGATTTTAAGTGATCTTCACCTTTGGGAAATCAAAATAAAAGGTCTTGTTGATAAAAATCTAAAATTGAAATAAAAATGATAAAAATTAGATTTGGATTTGATTTAATTAATTAATCTAAAATTTGAAAAGTTAAAATGAATACTTTTTAATCATTCAAGTGTTGAATTTAATCTAACGTGTGGGCATATATATTTATAAATTAATTATATATTATGAGCTATCATAAGGTTAAGCCCTGCTAAAGTGATCTATTAAGGTTAAAGACTTTGGTCTATATGACATCTAATAAAGTACAAGCTTTAATATGTAGAGGCCCAACAGTTTGATTTCTATTTTATGATGGGGTAAAACTATATAAAGAATTAGGGTTATAGTTCTTAAGTTATATGAACGATTATCTCTGATATCCCATCAGTCAGAAAAGAGATGGTTCTTTAGAGAAAACAGATGTACATATTGACTTAGAAGACAAATAACCACAAGACTAAAAAATCACGTTATTCTCATAGATTCAGGTACGCTTTCGCAACAAATCTAAGTATTCTTGATGATTTGACATGATTGTTTATATGATTGACAATGGTTTTCACAATGAGGTATCAAATTCTATTAAGTAGTATTGGAGCCTATTTCATATTAGATCATTGATCATTTTTTAATTTATTAGTCTTCTATATTTCCAGCAAAAATCAATGAACTTTTTTTCCCCAAAAGTATCGTATACTAGATCTTATTCACTAACTTTCTTAATTTGGTAAAATTTCATTAACGGTGACAGAAGGGAGGAAAACAGGATAAGTTATTAGGCATCTTTTTGTTCAACTGTTCAATGCTTTGTGTGAAACAGATTACAATTGGTTGTTTTGAAAAACCTTTCATCTTTATCCAATAAATGTTCCTTTCTATTTTGTTAATAAAAGCCTTTAATAGTGGTCTTTTTGTAAGGTTTCGATTATGCATCACTTATAATAAAATACGCAACAAAAAATAAAATGAAACCCAAAAAATACAGAATCATACATGTGCCATTAGAAGTAGTAAAAAATGAACTTAAGATGTGTACCTTACTAACTCCTTCATTCTTCATTGTTTTCACCTCTTTGGGTTGTCCTAAACCACAACGACTAAAGGAGGACTTCTCTCTATCATGATTGTGGTAGGCAGGCTACGATTGTGAGCCAAATACGATACTTTTTTCACGATCGTGGCAAGATGGGCTATGATCGTGGGCCTTTGTTTCGATTCAAGTCTTTCCAAACTTCTCCGTTATTCACTGTTGACCATAAAACACTAACAAACAGATCAAGATACCTCAAAAACATAATAATTAAGTTCAAATTCTTGTATTAACCTATAAAAACATTTAAACATGAATAATTCACAAACTAACACAATTCTACCGAAAACATATGCTAAACAATCGAATAAATAGATAAACACATATCAAACTATACCCTAAAACATGATGCATTTCACACTTATTACATTCCCACATTTAAATGTTTGCTTGTCCTCAAGCAAACAAAACAACAATCACATAGAAACTCACACAACACATAATGCAGTAATGAGACAATGACTTGAACTTCTTGAAATAAATTTAATTTAAAACACAATGCAAAATTCGTATCTTAGAGATCTGAACTAAATATACATATTAATCTAAACTCAAGTGTTAAATTGTTTACTCTTCTTAATTGCACACACTTATTTATAATTATTTGGTCGTTCATCTTTATAACTAATCTTAAGTACGTTTTCATGAAAAATCAGACTACTACAAGTTTGGTAGGTTTAATTCAGAAACACATTTTTATTTTTATTACTTTTTATGAACATGGACTTAGTCTATTTACACGGAGGTAAACATTGTTAATGAATATCGATCTGGTTACTCAAATAAATTATGTTTTTTATTAAACTGCTTGGTTGGAACATCATTCTAGCCTTTTTAATAGAAAGCACACATTTGTGATGCGTGTCGATCTGGTTACTCAACTATATTACATTCTCAACTGACTACTAGCTCTATTCGTAACCTGAAAGCCAACGAAATAGTTTGTTATTTTAACAAAATAACAAAATTTTTGTTGTCTACCTTGTTGCTTTAGCTACTTGTTTTTATGAAAATAATACTAGCAAAGCTACTTAGGTGAAAAAGCCTCAAATTATGGTAGTTAATAATTCTCTACAATCTAATAGATCATGTTCATAATTAAATCAATTTCGATCTATTTAAGCTATTGACATATTTACACGATTCACAGAATGCAACCTAACAAACTATCATTTACTATGCAAAATTCTCTTTCAAATAAAAGGCATAACCCTCCCCACACTTGAACAATACATTTTCCTCAATGTGAGAAGGGGACAAACAAAAATAAAATAAAAATAAAAATAAAAATAAAAATAAAGACTAAATTTAAAAAGAGAGGGGTTAGAACAAGTTTCATGGTGATTGAGGTGGTAACAGTGTTGGAATTGGAAGTTGAACGCCCTGAGATTGTTGTATTATTCAAGAATTACTAGAAAAGAGTGAGCGAATTATGATTCCAGATCAATTAAATTTACTAAAGTTTTATTGGAATTCACAAACAACTCTAACTAAATTTAACGATTTCAATGAGATTACTAAACGTGCTAATTTATGGTCCTTAGCTTGACCTTGTAACCCTGGAGGTATCTTAATTGTTCAAACAAAAGGAAATCACTTCCTTGTCCTTAGAAATCGTTCATCTGAGATATAGCTTGCAAAGATGCCCATTAACCTTAAAAGATTCCTTGTTAGCATTTTCTAATTTGAGAGCTTCACGATCAAAAACTTTAATGATCATAAAAGGTCCACTCTATTGAGATTTTAACTTCCTTAGAAACAACTTCAACCTTGACTTTTATAAAAGAACTGTGTCCCCCACTTTAAATTCCTTTTGTTTAATACAAGAGTCATGCCATTTTTTTTAACCTTTTCCTTGTAGAGTTTGGCATTTTTGTATGCATTATGATGAAACTCTTCAAGTTCGTCAAGTTGTAGAAGTCTCTTTTTGTCTACTTGCTTTCAATGGAAATTTAATGCTTTAATCGCCTAGTATGCTCAATGTCCTAGTTTGACTGACAAATGACAAGCTTTTCCATATACATGCCTATACAGAGTTGTTTCGATAGGTATTTTGAAAGCAATCCTATAAGCCCAAAGTGCATCGTCTAACGTTATTGCCTAATCCTTTCTGGAGTTGTTTACTGTCTTTTCCAAACTTCGTTTCAACTCCCTGTTGACAACTTCCACTTGGCCATTACTTTGCGGATGGTAAAATTAGCAATACGGTGGTGCACTCCATATCTTTTTAAGAGAGCGTCAAAAGATCTGTTGCAAAAATGTGTACCTCCAATATTTATTATCGTATGTGGCACTCAAAACTGATTGAATAGTCATTTAATGAACTTTTGTATCGCCTTTTCATCATTAGTCAGAGATGTCACTGCTTTGGCCCAACACAAAACATAGTACACTCCCAATAATTCGTACATGATTTCCATTGAAGATGGGAAATGTCTCATAAAATCGATGCCCCTTACATCAAAAACTTCCAATTCTAAAATGTTAGATAAATGCACTTCATAACTTTTTAGAGATGTTACCTATTCTTTGGCATCGATGACATTGTGTTATGAAGGTCTGAGCATCCTTAAACAATTTTGGTCAATAAAATCCAATCTTGAGTATTCGAGCTACCGTTTTGTTGGCTCCATAATGTCTAGCATACTGACTTTCATGACATTGCTTTAGGCTATCCAACATTTATTCCTTTGGAACACATTGTCTCATTAATCCATCAATGCATGACCTATATAAAATTGACTCATCTCATATATATAGGTTACACTCATGCAAGAATTTCTTCCTTTGTTAATAAGTTAGATATGAAGGAAGTTTACCACTGGTGACATAATTTGTGATATCGACAAACCATGGCGTAGTTAAAATTTTGAGGAGCATCAGGGTTTCATCGAGGAAGTTTTGTTAATATCGTCGTTTGGCTTGCATTCCCCTCCTTCCAGTCTGGATAAGTGGTCTGCAACTACATTTTCTGCTTCCTTCTTATCTCTCACCTTTATATCAAACTCTTGTACAAGTAGCATCCATCGAATAAGTCTTGGTTTTGCATCTTTTTTGTTGAAAACGTATTTTAACACTGCATGATCAGTGCATACAATTACCTTTAAACCCAAAAGATATTGTCGAAACTTATCACACACGTATACTGCTGCGAATAATTCCTTTTCTGTAGTGGTAAAATTCAACTAAGGTCTTGCAAGAGTCTGACTGGTATAGTAAATCGCGTGCAACCTCTTATCTGTCCTTTGGCCCAATATGCAACATATGGCAAAAGTACTAATCTAAATTAGCTCGCCACATAAATCACATTAACAGATAACTTAATTTCAGACTATTTTGCTAAAAATTGAAACTTAGTGTATTTTACCTTTAAAATTTGAACTAGTATTGTAAAATTAAGTAAAATTTGACAATTTTTATAATTAATCCTAAAAAATTCCAATCAAATCAAAAGATTTTTTAATCTAAAAAAGAAGTCTCTTTCTAATAAAATCTCATTTATTTCATCGTTTCTATCAAATAAGAACTCAATTCATCTTCTCTTTATGAATTAGTTTCATCTTTCTATAATCCTTTTCAATTTAGTCAAAAGTAAGTCCATTTTCTTTCATATAAAAATTTGAAATTCATATTCTTTTTATTTATATTTTAACTATCATGACCAAAGAAACAAATTTTGTACCATACCAATTGAAAAATGGTATGAAATATATTAATACTAGTTGATATAGGTGAAATATTCGGACTTATTCCTCAAATGCTTGATATTTGTCACCCCATAGCTCTCCTTTTAGTTTCTTTATAATCTCAACCACTTTATTTTCATGTTCCAAATTCAACTGATTTCAAATAATTATTAGTAGTGTTTGATCCTTACCCAAAAATGTGTCCCTTAAATGCCCTGGTAGTGGTTTGAGTTCAATGGTTGGTGGTTTCTCACAAGAAGGTGGGCGTGGTGACTTTGTCTCTCTAAAGGTTCCTAATTTTAATTGTTATCTAACTCTCCTTCTTCTACACTTATCTCATTGTCACCTACTTCACTTTTATGCTCAATCATTGCTCTCTATTATTCCTCTATACAATCATTCACCACATCAACTTTCATGCAAATGTTTCACTCAGCCTTACTTTTTAATGTCTTATTCGTATTTAATTCGATCTTTTCATCACCAATACGTAGAATTAAGATCCCAACATTAACAACAATGAGTACTCGCCTAGTGTTCATGAATGTACATCCCAGAATGAGTGGACACTGCCCATTTTCTATAATATCAAGAATTATAAAGTCAATATGAATAACTAATTTGTGAACCTTTACCAGAACATCTTCCATAACCCTAAATGGTTTCTTTATCGAACGATCTATTAACTGAATTATCATTGAGGTTGACTTTATATCATGCAATGCCAATTTCCTAAAAATAAACAATGACATAAGATTAATGCTAGCACTAAGATCACAAAAACATTTAGAAAATTTCATGCAATTAACAATGCAAGGAATAGTGAAGCTCCCTGGATCTTTTTATTTTAATGGCATGTTATTGGTGATCATCAAACTACAATTGGTTGTTAAGGCTACTGTCTGCTTCGAATCCTTAGTATGCTTATGGGAAAGTAGCTCTTTTAAAAATTTTGCATACTTGGGCATATATTTAAGCAGTTCTAAAAGTGAAAAACTCAAATGTTGTTGGACCTCGATCTTTTAGTGGAATTTAGAAATATTAAATGAAATTAAATGAGTATTTTTGAGTATGTATGTGTTGTGGGTGTTTTATAGTTAAATGAAATTGATGTGAAAAGAAGTGAATTTTGGTTTTTGATGACTTGGAAATTTTGAATAAATTTGTGTGTGTAAGGGTACCATGACAATTATAGTGAATAAT
>JANTPM010000009.1:6723974-6741145 GCA_025434745.1 Erythroxylum divaricatum
AACTTTCTGCGTTGTTCTTCTTCGTGAATATACCTGCAAAACAAAGAAGGCTGGTAAGGGGTTGTGTCCCGATTAGCCCCTCCGATGCTCAAGTAAGTTTTCTGGTGAAGGTGGGATCGATGAACGCAGAGAAAAGCAACTAGGTTATGATCTCGTCCCTCAACTATGGGAGAATTATACCTTATATACGATTATGCAGCTAGGTTTAGGTTTTTACGTGTTTGCATGGGAGAATGCCTTCTGCTAATGGGTCACGGATGTGTGGATCAAGCCTGGATTAATCAACAGGTGTAGGACTGACTGATCGGCCTGTGGGTTGTTGTAGTTGGGCTCGGGCCCAAATATAGCTGACCCGACCACTTACCATAGAAAATTTTCATTGAGTTTATAAACATGTGTTTCTTAAGCCTTTAGCCAAAATCCTTAAGTCATAAAACATGAATGTATCAAACTTATTCATGAGTATGCAGATCATGAACGAATCACTTAAATCAACTTGTCATAAACACATAAACATATCAAATGGTTCGGGTAAGTCTAGATTCATGACGCACTATAATTCCCATATAATGGTCACATGTAGACGTAAATTCTTGAGGGAGTCTTTGAGGGAGTTCCATGCCACTAGCGGGCAGGCGAGAGAAGCCTATACTTGGGTCAACATGCACGTGACGGTTCTTGAGGGACTACCACAAACCCACATAACACATAAATTTTCAAAATCTTGTAAGCTTGACGCCCAAAATGGAAAATTCTCATAAAAACTTCTTTTCATGAGCATACAATATTTCGTATGCGTTTTCAAATTTTGGTTTCATAAACTTGTTGTTCTTTTTGGAAATCACTTGAAAATTTCTTTACAACATATTGCACAGTTCATACAGTAAACATATAATAGATTCCACAAATCATGCAACACTTATGATGCAATTGAGAATCAGAAAACTTCTTTGATTTTTAGAGAACACAGTAGTGGTTTATCTACTCTATTATGAACATGTACCCACCTTGAATTCCTTGCTTATAAACTTGCTTAGGGATGCCTTTCCTCTTGCTCCTCCTGTCTCTTTAGTCCCACTTGATTTCCTTAAACAATAACCAAAATTCCATTCAATTTGGTTTAGGAATCGAAAAGTCATACTTCAACAATTTGAAATATTTCTAAAATTGAAACAAAAGAATCTATGCTTAACTTCCATCCGAATATTGAGATTCTCAAAGACTAAATTTAGACTTTATTCATTCACACAATTTTTAGCCCTATGTCTCTAGTTTACACCAAATAAAAAATCCCTCAATTTGGACATCCACAGAAAAAATTATGCCCGAAATACTGAAACATGTCTGTGTAGGAAAAATGGAGTTCACCGCGGCGAACTTCTTTAGAAACTTACTCCGAAGGCATATTTTACCTCATTTTTTGTCTTTTCATTTCCCCCTTCCATATATAACCCATATTAACACTAACCCATCTTTTTTACTTCATTACAACTTCCTACTCACATTCAACCATGTCTTCACTTCTATCTAACCCTAACTATGTTTCATCCAACCATCAAGAAGGTTTAAAGCATATACTTACTTGTTTTAGCCTCAAAGTCTTCAAGTTCTTCAAGATCTCCCAAAACCCTAGCTTTTTCTCTTCTTTCTCTCTTTTTCGTGCTTCTCCCTTCTCTCTCTTTTTCTAATTCACATTCTTGGCTTCTTCATATGCAAGCCCACTCTTTTCTTCTCCCTTATGCCCTTAATGAGTCTTAATTGACCCTTTTGCCCTTCCTTCAAAGCCTTATAGCCTTAATGATTAAGTGTTCCTTTAAAAACCCTCATAAGTATATACTCTTACAAGACTACTTTATTTCAATTGAGCCATATGATAAAATCCTACAATCATTTACATACTGCTAGCTCCAAAATAATCCATCAAAACCTCATAATTAACTAATCTTTCCATATTTACCCTTCTTTTTTCTTTGTAACTAATACCTTATACTTCAAACTCCTTAACTAATGATCATGGAAAAATTGATGGAATTTGATAATACTTCCTTATAGAAAAATGTTCCTCATTGTCTTTAGTTTCTAATAACACCAAAATTATTCAATTTGGTTTGGAAATCTGAAAGTTATATCCGAAACATTTTTATACTGTTCTTATGCTGAAACAATATTCTATGCTCAACTTCCATCCAAAAATTGACATTCTTAAAGACTGAATTTAAACTTGATTTCAGCAGACAATTTGTAGCACTATGCCTCTAGTTTACTCCAAATTAAAAATAATCTCATTTGGATAACTAGAGAAAAAGTTATAGCTAAAACACTGAAGTATACTCAATGAACATGTTTCAACTACATTTTCCAGCTTATAACTTTTAACATTTCGCATACAATAGTTCTAACTTCCAAGAAAAAGTTCGGGGTCCAACACCTTCACTTATTTTGTCCTTCCAATTTTACCCTTCTTCACTTAATTTGTTTACTAACTCTTTTATTCTCTTAAACACAATATTATCTTAAACTAATTCTAACATTTCTCTTTTAGATTATAATTTCTAATTTCTACTTATGCTTGCTAAATTAATAGGTTAAATTGTAAGAAAAGTAAAAAATAAAATAAATAAAAATTAAAGAAAAATTTGGGGTCCAACATTGACAATCCAGGTTGTTTTAGTTAATGGAAAGTATTTAACTAGGAAACCTTGAACTAACTCTTCCCATATAGTTACATGCTTCAGAATAAGAGAATTTAGCCATGCCTTTGCCCGATCTTTCAATATGAAGGGAAAGAGCCTCATCCTTGTTGTCTCCTTGGATAGCAAATTTCCATCATTTGGATCCTCATGCGGTAAACCATAAATTGAACAATAGATTGCAAAATATTTAATAAATCAAGCTTAATTTCAAAATTGTTCGCTTTAATCACTATAAGAAAAATGTTGTTTAGCAATGGATGTTACTAACGGAAAACTTTTAGATTTCGACAGTAATATAAATTGGCGACAGAATCAATAGACAGAAAAAGGTGTCGTAAAAACAGAAATAGGTAAATTTACCGATAGACATTTTATGTATCATTGGTAAATTTACCTACGACCTTGTTCTGTCAGTTGGAATATTTGCCGACGTTATTGATTATTCTGTCGGTAACATTATCGACGTTTATGAATGACTATTGGTGATTATACCGACAGTTCAACAAATCCTAAAGGTAAAGTTGGCAATGACTATCAATATTACCAATGGTTACTCTTTGTTCCATTAATAAATATCTTACATTTTACCAACGATTTGTGGTGTTTCTTTTTAAATATAATGGATTTTACTGACATACTTGTATTTTTTGTCGGTAAATAATTTAATTTGTAAAAAACCCAACATTAAATTTTATTTGATGATCTTATGATTAATGCATAATTTCAACAGTTATGAATTATCTGTGCATAATTTTTTGATTTGTTTATATGTTTAATTTGTTTAAACAGAAAGTTGATTGATGATATAAAGTTAAAATTATCTTTATTGATAGTTAAAACATTAAATTGTATATAATAAGTCTTTGTAATAAAAACAAATGACTACAAGTACACTATTGTCATGGTGACTATGGACACTTTGAGGTGCTACCCTTCCCCTTCAACTCATCCACCTCATGTCTCAGCTAAGCTATGTAATCTATCAATGTATGCACTATGGTTCAAAGCTCATTGACTTCATTGGTTGTAGACTGTCTATTGGATGTTGTTGTACTGGACGTAGAAGATTGCGAATAACATATGTTTATAAATGAACCTAACCCAAAGATCCTTCCATTATGGTCCTTACTACCCACTGCATTAAGATATGTCTAACTCTCATCAATAGCTTGTTCGTGTTGAGGCTATCACTAAAGGCTTTCTTCTTTTTGGTCCTATTAGGAGGCAGTGTTTATATTAGTAAGTGATAATTATTAAAAATTAATATTAAAGCATAAATTTCACATACATTAAGTTCTCTACATTGGTTATTGACAAATGTCACACCGTCATGCTTCTTAGTGTGAGTATGCAAAAAGAGCTGATGGGGTGTAAGCCTCATGCCCGTAGATTTTTTTTGTATAAAAATAAAATGTTATAAGTGAACTAAAATTTATAAAAATTTCAACAGAGTTTCCTCTATTTTTATGATATTTACTACCTGTTAAACAAATAAAATAACTCAACGCAGACATATATGGCACCAAACATTTATACCATTATCATTATCCATAATACACATATTTTCATTCCAAATTCGCACATCAATGTAAATTGAAATACAATAAAGTAAAACAATTAGAATATAAGTGTAAAGTTTAGACACTTACAAGTCTCTCTGCATGCTCGTGATGGATAATAGATCCTCCCGTATGTATGTGAAGACTCTCTCCCTCCAGTCCTCCACATCTGTTGGTCGAATTATGCTCTAAAATGGACATTGCCACAAGTGATGTCCAATACTGCTTCTAATGACTCCATATTTGTTTAGAAATATAAGACGGTTGTACACCAACCTTGTGTATCGCACCAATAAAGTCATGATAATGTGTACGTACTCGTCTCTCCTATACTTTATATATGACTGCGTCAAATTTAGAATCTCATAAAAATTCTTTCTGAAATAAAAGGAAAATTTTTATAAATACTTATAATGTAATAATATTTATCTAATTAATGTATACAAATAAATTAACAAAAGAAAATAATATTTTTTATAGTACCTCAAACTCCTGATAGTAAATTCCTTTGTGGCTTGAGAGATATTCTTCCATACATAACCCTCAAGATCAATCTTCTCCTTAAATTTAGATGTCATATTTTTAGACAGAATCAACCTAATATAAAAACAAATAATTTTATACCATTTACAAAAAATAAAACCTATAACTTAATTATAAACATATCAAGTCCCTCAACTCTAAGCTGGCAACCGTCTCCTTCTTCCACATCGTTTACCTTAATATCTATGTCACTATAAGGGTAGTGAATGATGTAGGAGTGGTGGATGGTGTAGCATCAGGAACATCAAGTTATACGTAATCTATAACTGTAGTAGCTGGTGGAGGAGGAGGTGATTTAGTTACAGTTGTAGATTATAATGATTCACGTTGATAGTAAGTACCTCTGAATCATTGTCTGAACCTAGGTCGTATTATATCACATTGTCTCTTTGATGGCATATTTCAACCTTAAATTCATTTTTATTGAATTTTCTAAGAATATAAGAATTTCAATTCAAGATTTTACACAATATATTGAAAAGGAGATAAGGTGATTTGTTGAATATAATGTTCAAGTACAAACTTTGAATTAGAAGGTTAACAATTCTTACAGTTATAGAACAAGAACAATAACAGTCCACACTCAATAGTATGTAACTTAACCCCTAACTAGTAGAGAGGTTGTTTGACAAATTCTTACAGATACAATAATAAATCAAGTTTAGAGCTGAGTCCAGTTTATTGCATCGATAAATGACAATGATATAATTATTTTTTTAGATTCCAAGTGACATGAGAGTCGGTAAAGGTAAATGAATCCCTGAAGTCTAGATTACTAGGAAGGGTCCTTACATGTTCGAAGACACCAATTGAAACAGTGATAGTTCCCTCGAGTATAGGTTTTTAATACCTTCTTGCAACAACGCTTCCGCTATAGCTAAACTTGTAAAGGATACGGTGAATGGGTTACCAGATTTAGTATAGAAGACAAACTCTCTAGATGAACTGCTAGAATGAAACGGTTAACCTAAAACATAATCAGTATAGAACATAGATATTGTTAGATTAGTAAACCATTAAACGAACCAAAATTGGAGTGACATGTATACGTGAATGTCCAGAAGAAGTCTATAAAATTGAAGAATTTTCCAAACAACCGATTTCTCTAATCCTTTATGGACTATTGTGACATCACTCTCGCCTCCATGGGTATATATGTCATCTTTGAGATTCAAGGAAACTTAAAACAACATGTAGTATATACCATTAAATGTGAATATATAAAATAGCTTCATAAAAGGAAATGAGATGTACATAATAAGGACAGTGATGTTGTTTAGATGATACTAAACACCTTGAAGTAGAAGATCGGCCTTGGAAGGCAAACAATCATTAGTATATAAAGTGGGGATTTTTTCTACATTATTTATTCCTTTATAGGGACAATTTTACCACAATACTCCCAACGAAATGAATTAGTACCATTTGGAACTAGTCTCCATGTCAACATTCCTTGATTAATAATGTTAAGAAGTATATTTTTTGCAAATGTCGATTTAGAATAAAATCATGATATGTTCAACTCCAAGCTCGATGATAAGTGGAAGTAGTCCAGTTTAGCACTTATACATCTTCAATATGCCTAATGATATGAATTAATCTATCCACTTGCGACATCACATATTTGATTGAATTTTCTATAAATATAAGAATTTGAATTCAATATTTTACACAATATAATAAAAAGGAAATAATTGATTTGTTAAATATAATATTCAATTACAAACACAAATTAATCACTATCATCACTTAATTGTAAATTACAATCATCTTCTTTTTTGAAGAATAAGAATCAAACTCAAGCTTCTCTTCAGATCTCTAGACCTCCTCATTCTCTCTAGATAAAATTTCAACATATTAATTAGATGGATCGTTTAAAGGCTTATTATCATTATATGTGACAGATGCATTTATTTCATAAACATCTTCTTGAAATGCTTTACTTTCAATTCTTTATTCTCTTTTTCCAAGTGGTTCAAAAATACATCTAGGTTTAACTTTGCAAACAGCTAATCAATCTGACTTATCTTGTCGTAAGCTAGAAAAAGGGACATAATACACCTGAATCGCTTGCATTGCCAACAGCAAAAGTTCAAATTGTCTCAATCTTCTTCGGATGTTGATTTTAACTAGATTGTGTCGACTGTGCTCCTTTGTATCAACATTTGGATCAACCCAGTCACACTTAAATATCCAATTTCACTTTATTAGTAATGTAGGGTACTCATTTGCAGGTATCTCAATAATTTTACTATAGCAATCCATTAATTTTTGTTGTATGCAAACTCCACTATTTATTGTTGTCATGTTATGACCATGATATTCTAATGATATTTGTATCCATTAATGAAATACACCAGATACGATTTAACAGTTTGTAGAGGCCCCTTCGCAACATCACATATACACTTGTTCTCTATTGGATTTTCTAAGGCCTACACAAAAGAAATTATTATATCAAAGAGTATAATGTCATTTGAACACTTAAAATCTTATAATTCAATCATTCCAATATTTGTAAGTGAGAACTTATATATTTCTCAAACCATCAAGGAAGTGTCTTCCAACTTCTTTATTGATATCATCCTGTGTTTTGTCGCGTAACAATTTCTCGTATAATCTAAAAACATTATTATGTATTTCATTTATGAATAACACTAAATTTCAAAACCCAAATAATCAATTTTAACTTACATCACAAAACGTAAAATGCAACTATGGGTAGCCTCAATTTCTTCCTTTGTTAACATTCTTGTTGTTAAACATCTATACGTTCATCCAGGATATGTGAAAATGGATAAGTTACCATTAGCATCACTCGTTCCTCCCCCATCATCATTACGAGGAATTTTTCTTTCTCTTGTATAAACATGTGGCTCAAAATAATGTGAACAAAATGTACTAGATTCCTTCACTAAATAAGCATTACATATTGAACCTAAACTCTAGCCTTGTTTTTGACATTTTTTTTAAATGATGCAAATACCTATATTAGCGAATAGGGTTATTACAATTTAGTTATCAAAATATGTTATTACTTTAATTACAATATTTTCATTGAATTATCTCTCAAATGGATACATCCATCGATATTGAACTATACTAGTTAGTTTTTCCTCGTGTGCTAAATGCATAGGTAGATTCTCCATACAATTAAAGAAGCTTGGAGGGAAATCCCTTCTAACTTACATAAAATTACCAAAATTTTCCTTTCTAGTTTTTCCATTTCAGCTAACTTGATTTTAGATAATGTTAAACTTTTGAAAAACAAACTTAATTCTGTTATTACTTCCCAAACCTTATTTGGTAGTAACTCCCGAACTACAATTGGAATTATCCTTTGCATAAACACATGAAAATTAATACTTTTCATCCTAAATAATTTGTACTTCCTCATGTGCACACACCTTGCCAAGTTTGAAACATATCCATTGGAAAACTTTAGACTTTTTAACCATTCACACAATATTTCCTTTTATTTTTGTCCGAAGTGTAACATGCTTTCATATATTTACTAGTGCGAATATCTTTATGTAACTCATTTCTTTTATAAAAAAGTTGCAAATCAACTGATGATTTTGCATTGTCTTTTGTCCTCCCTTCAATGTTCATTATGGTATTGAACAAATTATGAAAAATATTTTTTTCAATTTGCATCACATCTAGATTATAACAAATCATATTAGTTTTCCAATATGGCAAATCCAAAAGATGTTTCGTTTTCTCCAACCAAAGTTTTTACTAATGTTTGTATTAACTTCATCAGCTTTAAATTATGTAACTTTCAGCAATCCTAATTCGTCAACCTGCTGTAAAATCTCTTCACCGGCTTTGTGATGGGGAGGAGGTGTTTTTACCATCCTATTCTTAATGAATATTTGTTTATTGCGTCTAAATAGATTATCTGGAGGAAGAAATTTCCTGTGATTGTTAAACCAACATGTTTTCCCCTCATTTTGGAAGATAAAATGCAATAAAATCATTGCCATAATAAAGACAAGCCAATTTTCCTGTTGTGCTCTATCCAAACAACATGGTATATGCAAAAAAAATCACTAATGATCTAAATCAAAGTTGGTATTAATACAAAATTTTGTTTCAGAGACACATCATATTTTTGAACACCATATTCCCAAAGATGCCACAATTCAGATATCAATGGTTGTAAGAATGCATCAATTTTATGCTTTAGATTTGTAGACCCTGGCACAATCATTGTCAAGAACATATATGCCTCTTTCATACACATCCATGGAGGCAAATTATAAGGAGTAATTATGATTGGCTGTGATGAATATTACTGGCCGCATTGACCAAATAGTTGGAATCCATCCGTCGACAATCCCAACCTAACATTTCGACTTTCTGTTGCAAGCTCAAAATGAGTGTCACTAAAATGTTTCCATGCTATTGCATCTGATGCATGACTCATTATTCCATCTTCCTGTTCATATTCATTATGCCATCTTATGTGAGATGCAGTAACATCGGAAGCATATAGTCTTTGAAGTCTCGAAGTTAGCGGAAAATAATACATTTGCTTTTAGGATACTAATTTCTATTTCATTGAACACTTTCTAGGCTTGAACCTATATTGATCATAAAATTTTCACTCTTATAATTCCATATCATCTCCCTAATACAACTTACATCCTAATTTGCAATAATCAATCTTTTCAACAGGTAAACCAAGACTCCTAATAAGTTTCTTAATATTATAAAAACTATCAACCACTGTATGATCAGGAAGCAATGATTCATTATACCATTCAAGAATTTTATCAAAACTACGATTAGAAATATGCCATTTAGACTTTATGTTCAATATTCGAGCAATTGAAGACAATCGAGTCATTTTCTCATAATTTGGCCATAATTCTTAGTCAGATGAGTGTACTAACTTAAATAATTATTTTACATGTGGGTTTGGTTCTTCTTTAAGATTTTCTATATTTTCTTAAAAGGTATAATCGTCTGCATCATAAACCATTTGTATGTAAGAATTTTTGGTTGCATCCACATTATTTATTGTAAATCCAATCCCCTTTCAAACTCATTTAAGTTCATAGACGATTGTCCTTGATTACCCCTTAAGGTTCTACAAATCAATGGTTCGCTATGTTGTGTCCACTCAAAATAATTGAGGACAAACCCTTTCTCGAGAAATGCCCATTAACTTCATCAATAGGAAGGAAACAAATGTGTTTGCACTATTTACATGGACATCTGATCTTTGGGTCATCCACATATGCATGTTGAGAATATGTATAATGAATAAAAGCTTCAACTCGCTCAACAAACTCAGGATTATTGAAACCATCAGGTGTTAATCATCTATACATCCAAGATCTATCAACATTACTCATTTATGCCAAAATTGTTAATTTCAAACAGTGATTCCATAGTTAGTATACTTTATGTTCGCCAAAGTTTAGAGAACATTTAAACTTAACATAACATCACCTAAGTATTAACCAATTGAATTAATCACTAAAGTTTACACCTGTGAATCAAGAAATCAAGTTCTCGTTGTGACTCCTAAAGTCGTGGTATTTTTCAACAATATGCCTCACGGGAAGTGCATCATGAGTTATGGGTTAAGGCTTATGCCTTAAGATCAAAATTATTTATTAATAGAATATCTATTTTTTGTAGTCATATATGTTAGAAGAGAATTCAAAGATGCACTTAAGGACATGAGGGGGAAAATTCTTAGTCAACTTGATTTTGTATGGGAACATAAAACGAATAACTTAATTTTATAAAGTTAGAATATTGAATTGAATGGGTTAGATATTGTTATTGAAATTTAAAATTAATGTTAGAAGTGTTATATTTAACCTAAATTAATTACGTACTACTTACAAATATAATAAGTAAAGAAAAATATGAATACTTTGATTAATACATTATTGCAACATATACGAATTATGTAATATGTTTAGAAGAAAGTTATTATTATATTAAAAAAGATGCGTGTAAAGATTCACACATGAAAAGTAAAGAGAACCTAATCGTTTTATAGAGCATCAATGAAATAACCCATTGACATAACTAAGATATTTGGAACTATAAGTCTAACCCATCCTATATTAATTCAATGATAAACTGAAGTTTATACGATAAACAAATTTCGATTGGTGTAGGCCATTAAGATTAAAAATGCACGAAGCTCAAATGGGAGGTTCAAACAACAAACAAATACCTAAATTAAACCAAGTACACAAAAACCTAGTAAATAAAAAACCTCATTTATCTCAACCGACATACAAAAGAAGTCACTGAAACACGTGAAGGAAGAAGATGAAGGAGTTAGAATGATCTGACGACCAAAGAAGATAACCAAAATAAAGCAAAGAAGATATTAAATAAGATCTTAGCCAAGAACCTTAAGTAATCGAAAGAGATCTTAAATTACTGTCATGTTTGACTCGAGATGTATGAGTGAAGCCACATAAAACATACCATAGAATATTGCATGCCATTCATATTTACTATCCACCAACAACATTAAATAAGGGTAATTCAGCTTTTAACGGAGGGAGCATGCAAAGAATGTCCTATATGCATTAGTTTCAGTTGGTTCCTAAAACTACTGCCCATCTCTTCTTTCAATGTTTATACTCTCAGGTTATCTGGTCTAAAATTCAACATTTGATGAAACTATATTGTAATAAAAGGGAATGGCCACTCATTGTTAAATGGGCATGAAAATGTTAAAAACCTAAAATAGAATGCTTGTGTCTCAAAACTACTTTGCTATACTGCATATATGCTATCTAGAGGGAAAGGAACAATAGTCTTCATAAAGGCTTAGCTTTAGATAAATATGTAATGGTAATTAATACTACCTTTAGGATTAGAGAAATCCTAATAAAAACTATGCTCACTTGCTACTCTATACTTAAATGAAACTTGGTTGGTATTTAAATTGATAATTATAATCTTCTTCATCTTGTGTTTAAATAGTTCTTATATAAACTTTAGGTTGTCAAATTTTCCTATTTAGAATGTTGCTTCCCCAACCCCTCCCCTTTAAGGGGCTTGACCATTGTACACTGCTTCTTATTCAGATATAAGCTTAAAGCTTAGTTAATATAATTCTTTCAATCTCAAAAATACAATGCATCCAATCAATATTCAAAAATTTGAATATTGAAATTACATAAAACATTACTGTATGAAACGAAAAGGAAATGTTAACAAAGATGGGAGAAGCAAAGTTCAAGGAATTGTTACATAAAAAGCTTGAAATACAAATAACTAATCAAACAGTTAAGACAGTGGTTAGGATAACCGTTTTACATTGTCTTTTTTATAGGCATCACTACACTTATTTCTTTGCATCCATACCTAACAACCATATTAAATCACACACTCTACTAATCATGAATTAAGGTGTGATTACTTTTTTTATTTTAGGTATAAGGTTCTTTAGGAATGGTTAGTAAAGTAAAAGGCTAAGTGCCTTTGTTATATACTTGTACATAGATTACATATAAGCTTGGAAAGATGAGATGTAAGTTTTAGAAATTCAAAATTGAAAGAAAATATCCATTTTTGGAACAAAGATTTGCATATGAAGGCCTAGTTCTTGTAGGATCACTTAGGTCAAATCAAAATATTGTCATTTAATATAATTGTCTTCCTAGCATTCACAATGTCAAGTTCACATTAAAATTAATTAATGATATTATAAACTTAACCTTTAGCAACCAATTTTAACTAAGAATTATACATAACTGATGATATCAAACTTTGGAGTTCTTAAACACAAAACTAAAAAAAGAACTAAAAAACATAAAAAAAATAGTCATAACTGAATAAATACTTTGTTTTGAACTTGAAAGATCTTTCCATGTTAATGCTTACAGTTTTTTCAATTACCATGTTTAACGTGCACCATGGAATTGAAAGATTGAAAAGTTTGGATTAAAGGAAAGAAGAAGATGATAGATCCGGATTAACTAAAATTAAATATGATACACAGGGTTTCAAATTTACCTACTAGACCTCACGAAAAACTTGTCTCGAGTAATCTAGATTACGAGTAAATAATAAACCAAGAAAGTTGTTTAGGATTAAAATCACGCCACAATATAATTCAATTGATAAGTGATGTTTTATTTCCCAATTTAAAAAGAACAAGAGGCTTTTCTCCTCTGAATATGGTCGGCGGCACACAGAACAATAATATCATCAAAAGTTATCTTTCCCTAACCCTAAAGAGGGTATTTATACATAGGTTAAATAATTAAAGACTTGGGCTAAATAATACATGGAAGCCCAAAATAAATATATCTTAAAAAAAGTCCAAAATAGAATAATAAAACAAGCCTAGGCCTGGTCTAACGTTCTCCTAAGTCTGATCATAGATACGCCTCCCCTCTTGGGCTTAAGTGATGATGCTAGCCCAATACAATAGTCTTCAATTCCCAAGTGAGTGCAATCCAAGGATTTGAGATAAATGAATCAATTTGGGTTGTGATTTAGATAGCTCTCCTTCAATAGGCTTGGTGCACTCCATCCTCCCTATAAATTGGCCCATATGCGCATAGAGAGCCTCCTTGAGTCTCTTGGTCCTAGCTTTGGACATTAGTCCACTGGGATGACAAGCTCATCTTCATCATGCACGTCATCTCCATAGTGATCCTTACTCCTGCTCACATCAGTCCCTCATTCCTCAAGAATATTCGTCATCGAATCTGATTCCATATCAAAAGGAGAAAGGTTAGCAATATTAAAGGTAGCATAAACATTGTACTCACCTGGAAGATCAATCTTGTAGGCATTGTCATTGATCCGTTCCAACACCTGAAATGGACCATCACCCTTAGAATCTAACCTAGACTTCCTATGGGTAGGAAACCATGCACCCAAACCCAATCACCAGGTTAAAAAGTTACTAACTTTTGCCCTTTGTTGGCTAGCTTTGCATACATCTTATTTCTATGTTGAATGTGCTATGTCGCCTTTGCATACAGGTGCCTAACCATCTCGGCTTTCCTCTTGCCATCTATACTAGACAACTCCTGCAAGGGTAAAGACATTAAGACAGTTAAAGGATTAAAACCATATACAAGCTCAAAAGGTGAAGAACCTGTGTTGGAATGTATACATCTATTATATGCAAACTCAATAAATGGAAAACAATCACCCTAAGTTTTCAAAGTTTTACCAACTATAGTATGCAACAGGGTAACTAAGGTTCTATTAACCACCTCAGTCTGTCCATCTATCAACGGGTGATAAGCAGTAGAATAAACCAATTTAGTACCTAACTTTCCACACAAAACACGCCAAAAATAGCTCAAAAATTTAACATCTTTATCTGAAACAATAGACCTAGGAATATCATGCAATCTAGCAATATCCCTAAAGAATAAATCGGCAATATGCACAGCATCATCAGTCTTATAGCATGCAATGAAATGCACCATCTTACTAAATCGATCAACAACAACAAAGATGTTATCATACCCCTTCTTTGTTCTAGGCAGTCCAAAAACAAAAACCATAGAAATATAGATTCGAATTAACTAAAATTAAATCTGATATACAGGGTTTCAAATTTACCTACTAGATCCTACGAAGAACTTATCTCGAGAAACCTAGATAACAGGTAAAGAACAAACCAAGAAAGTTGTTTAGGATCAAAATCATGCTATCTAATTCAGTTGATAAGTGATGTTTTGATTCCTAAGTTTAAAAGAACAAGAGAGTTTTCTCATTTCAATACGGCCAGCGGTACATAAAGCAATAATATCTTCAAAAGTCATCTTTCCCTAACCCTAAAGAGGGTATTTCTACCTAGGTCAAATAATGAGACTTGGGCTAAATAATACATGTAAGCCCAAAATAAATATATCTTAAAAAATCCAAAATAAATTAATAAAACATACCTAGGCTTGGTTCAACGTGCTCCCAAGTCTGATTATAGACGCGCCTCCCCTCTTGGGCTTAAGTGATGATGCTAGCCCAATACAATGGTCTTCAAGTTTCAAGTGAGTCCAATACAAGGATTTGAGCTAAATGAATCAATTTTGGGTTGTGATTCAAATAGCTCTCTTCTAATAGGCTAGGTGCACTCCAACCTCTCCATAAATTAGCCCACATGTGCATAGAGAGCCTCCTTGAGTCTCTCGGTCCTAGCTTCGGACATATGTCAAACTGGGATGACAAACTCGCCCCCATCATGTACGCTGTCTCATATTGATTCTTACTCCTGCTCATATCAATGTTGTTATTAGATCTCTTACCATATCATTATTCAACTTCCCAGCGCATAAACCTAGTAACTTCCTTTAAAGGTGGTGGTCTTATAGAAGAAGCAACATAACTCATTTTTCTGTTAGCCACCATTTTTAACCGTGGAGCCATACTTTATCACAAAAGAAATCATGTTAATAACTTCATTATAATTCACAATATCCACATCAAAGTTCACCAATCCACTACTTCTGTAAGACCTAATTAGTCAACACAAATCCCAAAATACTAATGTTAACACAAATTCCAAAAATTCTAAGTGAATTATCCTCAATAGTGTGTAATAGCCATTATTAGTACAAGATTCTTAGGCTACATGTCATACATCCATATTAATAAATCACCACCAAACGCATTAGTCATCCTTCATCAATTCAAATACTCTTTTAATGCGAAATCTATACTAACCAAAGTGATGTTCTCTTTAATCTCTTTCAAAATACAAATACTGCCAACAAATAATGCATCAATCAATAAGATCTTAGCCAAAAAAATCACAAATTTATCCCATACATAAAGAAATTGAAGAGTATCATCAAGCAAGCATATGATTGGATCACTTTGATTCTATTGGTCAAGTAGTATAGGAGCACATATATTTCTTAGAGTAAAATATGATATGCTACTTACAAAGGATACATTCATCATAAACACAATAAAAAGAAGCATTTTAGATCAAGATATGCTAGCCTAATTATGAATATAAGCTAGATCACCATAATAAGAGTTATGATTCTATCTCTACTACCAAGTTATTCCAAGGTGAATATCAACCTCTATATAAATTTGTTTTCAAAAGAATAACATATTAGAACAACATATGCTTAATATAAGCAAGCTGGTAAATTTTATCCTAATTAGATTAGTGTTTATTGGTACTCTTGTTGCCTTTACCAATCATTCAAAATAAAGATATTGAGAATATGCTAAAAAAATTATTTGGAATGGAAAACAAGATGATTACACTAAATCCAAAGTTAGCTAGATTGAAATTTGCTTTAAGGAAGAAGAAGGAGGTTTATAGATCAAATCCATTATAACAATGAACAAAGTGATTTTAAATGGACAATTCCTTAATATCTTGTGGATTCATAACAAAATTTTTTCTTTGTATAAATAATTCCTTAATATACAAAGAAGAGTAGACACATTAATTAACTACACATTAATTATCTTTTTTTTTACATAATTCTTGGACATGTTTGTTTCATTATGGTTTTCGTACATCAACATATTATGTGTATTCGAGGGTTTATCAAATATGCATTTGAAATGGTCCTTGATATAAAAACAGTTTCTGACATGAAAAAGATGGAACAAATTTGGCAATTGCTAATGGTGACGAGGTAGAATCCTTGTGATGGTGGTAGTGGTTGATGCAATATATCCAGATTACTCAGTTATGCTTATGTAGTACCACTTCTTATATAAGATTCAAGATTCCAACTTTATAAACATTCACTTAATCATATACATTAGCATATATTGATAATAACATTGATTGATGGTGCATTAAATACCTTTACAATTAGGAAATCAGCGCAAGAAACACCATTTTGGAAATCATATATTCTTTTGCTACTGTCAGCTTTTTAGAAAATCAAAATTAAGTTACGTTTCTTGACTGGCCATCCTCTTCAAGATTGAAGTGAGTTGCAAATGTTAAGTCAAATCAGACTTCACTTATTAAATAATTTTGATGATAAACAAAGAGAAATATACAAAGGAAAAGCAGACGGAAGCTATACGAAGCAAGAAAAGCAGACGATAGCATTTCAAAAGGAAAAGCAGACGATAGCATTTCAGAAGGAAAAGCAGACGATAGCATTTCAGAAGGAAAAGCAGACGATAGCATTAAAATACGAAAAAGCAGAAGGAAGCTATACAAAAGAAAAAAACAGAAGGAAGCGTTTCAAAGCAAAAAGCAGAAGGAAGCGTTTCAAAGCAAAAAGCAGAAGGAAGCGTTTCAAAGCAAAAACAGAAGGAAGCATTACAAGACAAAAAGCAGACGATACAAAAATCAGACGGAAGAAAGAAACATCAGTTTAAGTCAGTTACGGAGTCAAACTGAATAACCGTTTCTTTCAAGATTCAAGAAGCAGACATT
>JANTPM010000009.1:6748931-6766891 GCA_025434745.1 Erythroxylum divaricatum
TTTTAATTATAAATTAAAATTAGATTTTATAATCATTGCCAACATATTTGAGAACCTAATGGGTCTCACATATAGAATGGGTTGAAGAGAGCAAAGTTAATTCAATCAAGTCAGACTTGATTGTAAAGTTTGAAAACTTTATGATTAAATATGAGATATTTAATAAATAAGGATCAATATGAGATATTGAATCTTATATATGAGCATAATTAATATTTAATTAGAATTATTTGTATTCTAATTAAATTTTAATTGAAATTAGAATTTTAATGTCAATTAAATTACTAAAACCTCTAAATCTTATTATAAATAGGCTTAAGTTCTATAGAGCTCTTTCAATCTGTTATGTGAATACCGTTCGAGATCAGATACTTGTATAATTATAGTGATTGAGACGGATCAGTTTTGGAAACGATTCGAAGAATATAATAAGATAAAAGATCAAACTTTAGAATAATATAAGAAATTAAATTATTGTGAGTGTAAGAATCTGTAACGTGGAAACGAATCTTCATATACTGGCTGGTAGAAACAGACCGTCATATATTGGTTTTACAATTATTTTAAGTCTCATGGACCCAATCTTTGTTTGAATGTTCACTTGTTCTACCTTCGACTGGATCTTGAGATTAGGCAATCGAGCAGAAAGGTTGAGCCCGATTGGCTATCAAAGACCTAATTAATCAATTGATTCCAACAACAACTGGAGCAGTGGGCCTATATGTCCGTTATTGCTCAGCTCAATTCATTGTCCTCGGATAAACAGGGTCACGTGGTCTCTTATCCCAAATTGTACTTTTTGCCTACAGTTATCTTATCTGGTCAAGAATAACTCCCAACACTAATTATATAATCAATGGTAATACCTATTGCTCAAATCAGAAAATATTTCACCATTTTTTTACTATAGTGAACTAAATTATTAGGATTATTTGGTTATACTTTTGTATTTTTGTTGTAGTTTTTAGTTTCTATTTTTAATTTTTTGTTTCTGTTTTTCTTTTAAATAAAAATAAAAATATGTTTAGTTATCAATATTAATATAGTTGTATTCTTATTATTTATAATAATTACATTTTAGATAAAATTTAAAGATAAATTACTTTTAATAAATAAATTTATTTAATCTCTTATATAATATTTATTAACAAATTATGTATAAAATTATGTTATTTTAATAAAATAAATAATTTATAAATTAAAATTTTATTTATAAATTAATATTTATTTAAAATATATTTTAATTATTAAATTAAATTTTGTTTGAATATTTATATATTTTAAATTTAATTATATATAATTTAATTATAAAAATTAGATAAAATTAAATTATTCATAATTTTATTGATAATAAATTTAAAATTTATTAAATATATAAATATAATGTTAAATTAAATTATTCATAATTTTATTAAAAATAAATAATTAGATAATATATATTTAAATGATAGTAGATCAGATTATTAAAAGAACTTACAAGTTATACAAAATTCAGTTGCACAAGGATTGCTATTAAAAATCCAAATACTACTAGCAAAAATAAGAACTTCTAGAATAATAAATTTCTTCAATAATAGACTCCAGTAACAAAAATGTCATTGCTTCAGCACTCTTCCTCAACATTTTGGAGACAAACACCAATTTTTTATTGAAGAGATTCAAACATTTCTGTGGACAAAGCTTTTATGAAAATATCTGCAAGTTGATTTTCAAAGGAACAATGATCTAGTAATACTTCATTAGACTATTGCACTTCTCTGTCAAATTGAAACTTGATCTTCATATAATTAGTTTTCCCATGAATCACATGATTTTTTGAAATAGAAATAACAGATATATTATCACACAAAATTAAGTAGCTGCTGATTGTTCCTGTCCCAAATCTTTCAGCATTTTTCTGATCCAAATTGCTTGACTCACTGGAAGAGCTATAACAATATATTCTACTTCTGCAGTAGACTGCGTTGTTGTCTCTTGCTTCTTGAAACACCAATTGAAATAGCAAGAACCCAATTTAAACAAGTAACTTGAGATGCTTTTAGCACCATCAATGCATCCTCCCTAGTCACTGTTAGTATAGCCTTTTAGATTTATAGTCTGTTATGCTGACTTAGATATTAAAAAAAAAAACTCCAAGTGAAGTGTTACCTTTTAACATATCTCAGTATTTTCTTAACAGTAACAAAATGTGTCTCTCTTGGAGAATGCATAAAATGAGAGAGCATATTTAGAGTAAACAAAATATCAGATCTGCTTGTTATCAAGTATAAAAAATTTGAGGGCTGAGAATGTATAACTGAAATTTAAGAGAAAAAGGTTGAAAAACGTAATCGAAATAGAAATTTTGACGTACAATCAGCGGCCAGTTATGTTGTGACGTCTTCACCTGTGGTGAAGAGGAAGGGTAGCTATCATTTGTTACACACTTTAGATTTTAGAGGAGCTTAGCCACACACAAAATGAGTGGTATTGCAGATCGGAGTTTTGTTAATATTATTATGCATGATATATTCGACATATAGTCATAGAGTTTGAGTGGCTGAAAGCCACCCACCATTGGTTTGGGATCACGTGGCCACGTGACCACGTGATTCACGACGCTGGGTGTTTTCCAGAATGAATACTTTGGTTATCTAATAGAAATATCTCTTATCATGTCTACTAATTGAAAGATGCTGTATTCAAATTACAAGATGTATATAATGAAGTCTATGAGGTAAATATATATTGGAAACAAATTTCTAAGAAGATTATAATTATGAGATTTATATTACATTTATGTATTATTCATAAATTGTTCATAGTTATTATTCTATTAAAACTAAATATTAATAAAATATTTATAAAAACTAGAACACGTTATGTTTCTTCCTTATGAAAGAAATAATCAATTTTGTAGATTATATTATAGAGATATTTAAACAAACATGTAGATGTTTATTCGCAAACAAGTTCACTTAATTAATTCGATATGAAAATTTCATTTAAAATATTATTTATATGTATATGAAAATTCTTATTGTGATAAATATACAAGTGATCTTTTAACTTGGGATCACCAAAGTAATTGATATAGGGATTTTTATATTTTCATACTAGTTATAAATTATTGTAATTGAAAGTAGCCTAGTTGGATGTCATTGGATATAACATGAATTACATAGAAGTAGTTGAGTGATTGATATATGATAAATTACTTTAAAGTAATTAGGAAGAATGTTTTGTTGTCCTCGATTAGTATTGATTTAAGAAATCCTTGACAAAGGTGGAATAACATTTTGTCAAATAGTTTGCTAATGTGATCAATAGAATCAATTATTAAAAGTAGAGAACTAACATGATTGGACCTAAATATAGCAAATATTACTTCTATGCTCTATGTCTAATTAGAACATTGCATGATGAAATGATTAAATTATATAAAAATATCATGTAAATAAATATTATTCAAATTTACTTTGATATTCTTAAATATTTGGATGGTTATAATACACTGATAGATGCTATTCTTGATCTACATAAATTGTTTTATTAGTGAATTAAATATAAATTAAATGAGTTTAATTTATCTAGTCCTAAATATGATTTAGGTAGAATTTATATCCATTGTCAACATATTTTAGAACCTAATGGGTCACACACAAAAAACTAGTTGAAAAGAGAAAAGATGTTTTAGTTAAGTTAAATTTGATTGTAAATCTTGAGAAACTTTATTATTGAATGAGATATTAGATCTTATTTGTGCTTAACTAGTATTTAATTAAAACTAATTGTAATGTTAATTAATGATTAATTGAAATTAGAATTTTATTTCAATTAAATTACTAAAATGTTCATGACATATTATAAATAGGCTTAGGGTCTAAGGGAGTTAGCACTCCTTGCCTAACCCTTTCTACAATTGTTGTAGGATTCTCACAACTTGTTCTATGGATATCAATAAAAGTCAGACATTTATGTGGCTAAAGATCGTTAAGATGGGCCTGTTTCAGAAACAGTTCAACAAAAATAACAAAAAAGGATCAAGTTTCACACTAATGTATAAATTAAGATTCATGCTTTATTAGGTTTTATATATTAATTATATTATAGATTTTATAGTGATCTTCACCTTTGGGAAATCAAAATAAAGAGGTCTTGTTATTATTTTATTGTGTGAGAGATTGGTTCCTGCTTTGATTTCCTAACAGTGGTATTAAATCTAACTTTAATTCTATAATTTTATGACATTATTTGATTGTCATTGAAAAAAAATCTAAAATTGAAATAAAAATGATAAAAATTAGATTTGGATTTAATTTAATTAATTGATCTTAAATTTGAAAAGTTCAAATGAATACCTTTTAATCCTTAAAGTGTTAAATTTAATCTAATGTGTGGGCACATATATTTATAAATTAATTGTATATTATGAGCTATCATAAGGTTAAGCCATGCTAAAGTGATCTATTAAAGTTAAAGACTTTGGGTTATATAACATCTAATAAAGAATGAGCTTTAATATGTAGAGACCAAACAGTCTGATTTCTATTTTATAATGGGCTAAAACTATATAAAGAATTAGGGTTATAGTCCCCAAGTTATATGAACGATTATATTTTCTAATATCCCATCAATCAGAAAAGAATCGTCTGTGTCTCGACCTGAGGGAATGCCTCTAAGAATTCTTAAGAGAAGGGAAAGGAGATTTGAAGATGAGTAGAACATGAAAATTCAGACAAGGCTAGCTATTACTAACTTGAGCAGTTTCACTGAGCTTAGAACAGTCTTGATCTAAATAGAGCAATTGTTGACGGATAGTCAGTCTGACCAGAGATCAAAGTCTAGACAGAAGAGGCCCAGCGAATCTCAAAGCGATTCTAGCAGAAGGTTTAGTAAGCGTTGGACCCAAGCTTTTAGACCACCAATTGGATCGAGATATTCGAGGTTCAGACAAAGAGGTAGTTCTGTTTAGTCTGATAATAACAGAGGTGAAGCATCGAGTCAGTTGCCAACTTGTGAGCAATGTGGGAAGAAGCATAATGGTGAATGCTGGAAGTTAATAGGAGCTTGTCTTTAGTGCGGCTCACTTGATTGTCATATTAGGGATTATTCTAGGCCAACTGGAGCTTAGTCTGGTAGGAGAGGAAGTATGGCGATAGAAACTACTATTCAACAGAACCAAGCTGGTGGGTCTGGATAGAGAGGCCGTGGCAGAGATAAAGTGAGGATTATGAGTCTTTCTGTCAAGACTGAGGTGCGGAGCAACCAATCGTAGTCTCAAGCCAGAGATTATGCTATGACGAGACAGGAGGCATAGGACTCTTCTAATGTCATTGCAGGTGTATTATTATTATTTACATTTGAGGCTTTTGTATCTTTAGATCCTGGATCTATGAATTCTTTTATCACACCACTTATGGCATCTAAGTTGCAATGTGATGGGGAGTTATTGAGATGTGGATTAGATGTGAATGCATCGATAGGTAGTACCACCATGATAGGAGAAGTCTGCAAAAGGTGTTTGATTTGAATTGATCAGGTAGAGTTGGAAGCAGACTTGATTATGTTACAGTTAAAGGAGATAGTTGTTATTCTGTGCATGGATTGATTCACTACTCAAAGGACCATCATGAATTGCTATACCAAGGAAGTCATTTTAGAATATCCTAATCAACCGAGAGCAACGCTTATAGGTATTAGCCAAGTAGTGCCATCCAAACTGATCTCATTCATGAGTGCCTTGAGGTTAATACAAGGGGGATGTTAGGCTTATCTGGCCAACATTATTGATACTAGAGCTGAACCAAATATGTAGGCCATTCCTGTGGTTAAGGAATTCCTATATGTGTTTCCTACTGAGTTACCTGGCTTGCCTTCAAATCGGGAAACAGAATTCACAATTGACTTAGTTCCAGGTGCTGCTCCTATATCTATTCTTCCATATAGGATGACATATGTAAAACTAAAGGTGTTTAAGGCTTAGTTATAGGAGTTGTTTAAAAAGGGATTCATTAGACCCAGTGTTTCACCTTAGGGAGCTCCAGTCTTATTTGTGAAGAAGAAAGATAGCACTTTGAGACTGTGTATTGATTATAGGCAAATGAATCAGGTTACAGTAAAGAATAAGTACCTGTTGCCTAGAATTGATGACTTATTTGATTAGCTACTAGGAGCTTAGGTGTTCACTAATTTGGATTTGAGGTCTGGGTATTATCAGCTAAAGATAGTAGAGGCTGACGTACCAAATAGTGGTTCTGGGAGCAAGTATGGACATTATGAGTTCTTAGCAATGCCATTTGGGTTAACTAATGCTCCAGATGCATTTATGGCACTGATGAATAAGGTGTTTCAACTCTACTTGGATCTCTTTGTGATAATGTTTATTGATGACATCTTAGTGTATTCAAAAAGCAAAGAAGAGCATGTTGAGCATCTGAGAATGATTTTACAGATTATGAGATAAAAACAGTTATATGCCAAATTTAGTAAATGTGAATTTTATTAAGTCAAGTGATGTTTTTAGGTCATATGGTAAATGGGCATAGTAATCAAGTGGAACCAATGAAGATAGAGGTAGTAATGAAATGGAAGGCTCCGAAGATTATGTTTGAAATCCAAAGTTTCTTCAGATTGGTTGGATATTACTGAAGGTTTGTCGAGGGATTTTCTTTGATCTCAACCCCTCTAACTAAACTTCTGAGGAAGAATGCAACATTCAGATAGGATGATGATTGTCAAAAGAGCTATAAGGGACATCAATTGACTATAGAATCGGTATTGACTATTCCATCGAGAATTGGAGGATATATAACCTACAATGATGCTTCATATCAAGGATTAGGATGTGTATTGATGCAGAATATCAAGGTGATAGCCTATGCATCGAGACAACTAAGGTCTAACGAGATGAACTATCTGGTATATGATATAGAGCTTGCAACAGTTGTCTTCGTTCTAAAGATATGGAAACATTATTTATATAAAGAGACATTTCAAATATACACTGATCATAAGAGTTTAAGATATTTACTGAGTTAGAAAGAGCTGAACATGAGACAGAGGAATGGATACAATTGTTAAAAGATTATGACTATACGATTGAGTATCAGCTGGGGAAAATGAATATAGTGGCAAATGCTTTGAGTAAGAAGTCACACAGCAATGTAGCCCATATTCTGTTATTAAGGTTGCCAAGCTTGATTCAATTGAGAACTTTGAAAGTGGAGATGAATATCGAGCATAATGAATCATTGATAACCACTCTAAAGTTGAGACTGATGTTACATGATCGAATTCGAAAAGTTTAGAGCGAAGATCCTAAAATGGTGAATTGATTGAGAAAATTAATATGAATCTAAATTCTGAATTTAAATTGATAGATGAGACATTATAGTTAAAACAGAGATTGTGTGTGCCTAATATGGATGTATTAAGAAAGCAAATTTTAGATGAAACTTATATATGGTTGCTTATGCTATGCATCTTGGCACGACCATGATGTATAATATGCTAAAGCAACATTTCTGGTGGCCAGGGATGAAGAAACAAGTAGTTGACTATGTAGCTAAGTGTTTAACTTACCAGCTTAAAGCTGAGCATCCGGTTCTAATTGGGAAGCTACATTTGTTGCCTAGTCCGGAGTGGAAATGGAAACGAATCACTATGGATTTTGTTATAGGTTTGCCTAAGACTCTGCGACAAAATGATGTTATATTGGTTATAGTGGACCGATTAACTAAGTCGGCCCATTTCTTACCAGTAAAGGAGAATAACTCACTAGACTAGTTGGCTTGGAGGTATGTGAATGAAGTGGTTAGATTGCATGAGATTCCAGTGTCTATTGTATCGGACAGGAATCCTAGATTTACTTTTAGATTCTTGAAGAGCTTGCAATCAGCTATGGGTACAAAGTTGAACTTCAGTACAACATTTCTTCCTCAGATAGATGGACAAAGTGAGAGGACAATCAAGACTATTGAGGATATGCTTTAGGCATGTGTATTGGAGTTTCAAGGAGCTTGGGATTAGTATATCGCATTGATTGAATTTACTAAAAAAAATCACTATCACAGTAGTATTGGAAGGGCACCTTATGAGGCATTATATAGCAAAGTATGCTGATCGCCTCCGTATTGGGATGAAGAGGGCTTGAGAGTGGTTGAAGTTCTAAAATTGATACAAGACACTATAGATAAGGTGAAACTAATTAGGAGTTGAATAAAAGCTGCTCAAGATAGACAAAAGAGTTGTGTGGATCAATATCGACAGGATATGGAGTATAGTGCAGGAGACAAAGTGTTTCTGAAAGTGTTGCCCTAGCGAGGAGTGTTAAGATTCGGTAAGAAGAGCAAGTTGAGCCCTAGATATATTGGTCTTTATGAGATCATTGAGAGTATAGGACCATTGCATATCAATTAGCCTTATCGAATAAGATGTCTCGGTTACATAATGTATTCTATGTGAGTATGCTCAGGAGATATAGATCAGATCCGATACATTTATTACCTACTTAAGAGACTGAAGTACTAGTAATATGACTTATGTTGAGGAGCTAGTTTAGATAGTGGGATATCGGAAAAAACAACCCACGAATCAAGAAATTCCATTGGTGACAGTTTTATGGAGAAATCATTCGAGTGAGGAAGTAACTTGGGAAACAGAGGGGCATATGAAAAAGCAATATCTCCACCTATTTTTTCAACCAGGTACGAATTTCAATGATGAAATTTCTTAAGGTGGAGAGAAGTGTAACATCCCAATATCCCATGTTAGGGGCTAGGACCCCAAAATAGTGTAAATGAGAGCATACTGAGAAATTAGGAGTGCATTTCATGCATTATATGGCATATTAAATATGTGAATTGTGTTTATATTTATGAAATAATTTCATATGCATTTATTGACTTTTTTAGGTATAATTGATTTATAAATGCAATTAAAATGCGAATCATAGATTAATTGTCTTGAAAATTAAATTGGAGTGTACTAAAATTGATTTTGTTATAAGTTCTTCTCCTAACATCCTAATGACATAAGACATGAACCGATAGACTCATAACACATTGTTCTTCATCTCCAACAAAATATATGAATATTTGAATCCATTAAGAAAAGATTGATGATGATGAATTAGGATGAAAATATTGAGGTGTGCTGGAATCTGATAACTTGAATATTTTACTAAATATGTTTCGGTATTTTGATTATATCTTGATCTGTAGATTTTCAAACGAGATGATTCTTATTTTAAATTGAACTAGAGACATTTGAATGCAATCTTTAAGTAGAAATTGAATTTGAATTATGTCCTTAAGGGTCTAGAAATTTAACTTGAAATTGAGTCTTGGCTTAGGCTATAACACTACTTGTGACAAAAATCACATCTTATTATTATCAAATAAACTGTATTCATGTGGGTGGAATTAGACAAAGGTTTTTTTCACAATAGTTGTAGCTTATTCTATTAGCTTTCAATTGGTATAAAGTTTGTAATATTTGGATCTTGGAATTGAGAGATATGAGTTGTTACATGCATGTTACATGATATATTTATAAAAATGCATATTTAGTTACATGAACTATGTGGTAGCAAGAAATCGTATTTGATTGCATATAAAAGAGAAAGTAGAGAGACCACTTCTACATATTGCCAGAACTTCAAGGCAATAAGCAAAAAGGGAGTAATAGTGAGTAATCTAAAATGGTCTCACCTTGACTTGTTTTATTTATTACTGAATTGAAATTGATATTGATGAATGCATACTGAATTGCAAACATGAAACGTTCAAGGAGTTTGATGCATGATTAAAACATTGGAAGTGCTACTTGAATATGAATGAGATTTACTACATGATTCTCAACATGAATGTTCATGTCAGACCTAGTTCTATGATTATTGTGAACAAGAACATGAATGCAAATGTAATTGATCAAATGTGATGACTGAAATTGAGGAATGCATTTCGTTCCAATTCATGAAATATAAAAGTATTTATGACTGATGTTGCCGATGAAAAAGAGCTTAAAACTCAGGCATTCGTGATTAGAGCCTAAAGCTTAATGTGTACAAAGAGCCCTATATCCCCAATAGATAAGAGACAGTAAGAAAGAGCTCGATATCCATAATGGATATGGAACAGTGAAAAGGTACACAGTCACAACAATGAAATAAATGAAATCAATTCTCATAACATTGCATACACATATGATCTAAATAAATTGAATGATTGCAATGTTTTGAGAACTTTGTGTATAAAATATATGATAATTTGTCAATGTGTATGTTCTGCAAAATTGTATTGAAATGATAAAATGTTTGAATTTTTTTTTCTGAAATATGATAAATGTGATAAGGTGTTATGTGATATTATTTGATAAAAATCAAGTTGATGTGAGTTACATGATGACATGATATGTTGTTTGTTGTATGACAAGGGTGAACCATCGAGGATGGTTACTCTATTGAGTTTGCAAAACTTACAAAAATTGCAATGTTGACAATTTGAAGTTTGAGAGAGCGAACCTAAATTCTAAGACTGCATAGAAGAGATTTTGTATAACTTGTGGAGATCAGATATGGCTCAAAGGTCAGTCAGTTAGGACTTAAGAGATAGTTTTTTTTATCTTTTTTGATTCGTCATTTATGTAGCATACTGTGTAGACTGAGCTGTTGATGCTTATAGGATGATGTTATGCACACATGGATGTTGAACATAATGCTACAATGTAACTTATGGTTTATGATATAAAATGAGGAAATTTTGACTTTTAGAATAATGTGTAATTTTTGGCTTAGCTTACGATGCCATGTTGTAAAGTGAAGGTGAAATAGTTAACACACCATTCTTGTCAGACTTGGGCATGTGTATCCAAAAGGTGCACGTGCGTGTGTCAGATGGGAGTGGGGTGCTATAGTTGTTTGTATCAGAGCATGGTTAGCATCTATAGGGATATATAGGATTGTTAGGTATGAAATTATGAAAATTTTGAATGGTAATTGAAGTTATTATTTTAATAGGTCATTTGCTATAGGCAATCAAATGGAACACTCAGCTCACCTAAGATCAAAAAAATCCAGTAGAGATTCTAAGGGAATGCCTCTAAGAATTCCTAAGAGAAGGCAAAAAAGGTACAATAAACTGTGAAAGCAGGGGGTTGTGGACTTGTATGGGAGTATAGACCGTACAGAGGCTGAGATATGGCTAAAAAGGACAGAGAGAGTCTTTGATCAGATGGATTGTGAGTCGGATGAGTTGACTATCTAGTATCTTTATTGCAAGGCTTAGCCTACCAAAGGTGGAAAACTATTCCAAGCAATACCATCGGGCCTTGTAGATTAAGATGAGAGGATGTTTTTAGGGTCTTTAAAGATAATTATATACTCAAGATCTACCTGGACAGAAAGATGAAGAAATTTATGGATTTGAAGTCAGGCAGGATGTATATGGCAAAATATGAGATTAAATTTAATGAGCTGATGGGATATGCTATTGCCTTGATTTCTATTGAGGAAGACAAGTGCTGGAGATTTGAAGATGGGTTGAACATGGAGATTCGGACAAGGCTAGCTATTACTAACTTAAGCAGTTTCACTAAGTTTAAAGCATCCTAAATACGAATAGAGCAATTATTGAGGGATAGTCAGTCTAAGCATAGATTAGACTCTAAACAGAAGAGGCCCAGTGAATCTCAGGGCAATTTTAGCAGAAGGTTCAGTAACTGCTAGACCTGAGCTTTTAAACTACCGACTAGATCAAGACAGTTGGGGTTCAGATAGAGAGGTATTTCTGTTTAGTCTGGTAATAACAGAGGTGAAGCATCGGGTCAGTTGCCAACTTGTGAGAATTGTGGGAAGAAGCACAGTGGTGAATGCTAGAAGTTGATAGGAGCCTACTTTGGTGCGGCTTACTTGCTCATCATACTAGGGATTATTCTGGGATAACTCAACCTTAGTCTAGTAATAGAGGAAGTATGGTGATAGAAACTACTATTTAGTATAGCAAAGATGGTGGGTCTGGATAGAGAGGCCGTGGTATAGGTAGAGTGAGCTCTGGGAGTCCTTATATCAAGACTAAGGTGTGGAGCAACCAACCGCAGTCTCAAGCTAGAGTTTATGCTATGACGAGACAGGAGGCACATAATCTTCCAGATGTTATTGTAGGTGTATTATTATTATTTAAATTTGAGGCTTTTGCATTACTAGATCCTAGATCTACACATTCTTTTATCCCATCACATATGACATCTAAGTTACATTTTGATAGAGAGTTATTGAGATGTGGATTAGAGGTGAGCAAATCGATAGGTAATACCACCGTGATAGGAGAAATCTACAATAGGTGTTTGATTGAAATTGATCAGACAGAGATGGAAGCAGACTTGATTATGTTACAGCTAATGGAGAAAGATATATTCTAGGCATGGATTGACTCACTACTCATAGGGCTATCATGAATTGCTATACTAAGAAGGTCATTTTAAAATCTCCTAATCAACTGATAGCAGTGTTCAGAGGTATTAGCCAAGCAATGCCAACCAGAATGATCTCATTCATGAGTGCTTTGAGGTTGATACAAAGGGGATGTGAGGCTTATATGGCCCATATTAGTAATACTAGAGCTGGGCAAACATACAAGACATTCCTGTGTTAAGGAAGTCCTAATTGTGTTTCCCGCTGAGTTACCTAGCTTACCTTCAGATCGGGAAATAAGGTGTTTCACCTACTTAGATCGCTTTATGATAGTGTTTATTGATGACACCTTAGTGTACTCAAAAAGTAGAGAAGAGCATACTAAGCATCTGAGAATGATTTTATAGATTATAAGAGAAAAACAATTATATGCCAAATTTAGTAAATGTGAATTTTGGCCGAGTCAACTAATGTATTTGGGTGACATAGTAAATGGGCATGGTATTCAAGTGGATCCAATGAAAATAGAGGTAGTAATGATATGGAAGGCTTCGAATAATGTGTTTCAAATCTGGAGTTTTCTAGGATTGGATGGATATTACTGGAGGTTTGTCGAGGGATTTTTTTTATCTCAGACCCTCTAACTAAACTTCTGAGGAAGAATGTAGCATTAAGATGGGATGATGATTATCATAAGAGCTTTGAGGAGTTAAAACATTAGTTGAATACAACATTGATGTTGACTATTCCATCAAAAATTGGAGGATATGTAGTCTACAGTGATGCTTCACATCAAGGATTGGGATTTGAATTGATGTCGAATGGCAAGGTGATAGCCTGTGCATTGAGACAATTAAGTCTTATGAGATAAACTATTTGGTACATGATCTAGAGCTTGCTATAGTTGTCTTTGCTCTAAAGATATGGAGACATTATATTATATAGAGACATTTCAAATATACACTGATCATAAGAGTTTGAGATATTTGCTGAGTCAAAAAGAGTTGCACATTAGATAGAGGAGGTGGATAGAGTCGTTAAAAGGTTATGACTATTTGTTAAAGTTTCATCCAAGGAAAGTGAATATAGTGGCAGATACTTTAAGTAGTAAGTCACACAATAGTGTAGCTTAGATTCAGTTATCAAGGTTACCAAGCTAGATTCAATTGAGAACTTTAAATTTAGAGATGAATCTCGAGCATATTGAAGCATTGATAGCTACACTAAAGTTTAGATTGATGTTACATGATCAAATTCAAAGAGAGTAAAGATCCTAAAATGGTGAAACTGATTGAGAAAATTAAGATGAATCTAAATTCTAAATTTGAATTGCGAGATGAGACATTGTGGTTAAAACAGAGATTATGTGTACCTAATATGGATGAATTGAGAAAGGAAATTTTAAAGGAAGCTCATATGCTTATACTATACATCTTGGCACGACCAAGATATATAATACGGTGAAGCAACTTTTATAGTGTCCAGGGATGAAGAAGTAAGCAGCTGACTATATAGCTAAGTGTTTAACTTGCTAGCAGATTAAAGATGAGCATCAGGCTCCAATTGGCAAGCTACATTCGTTGCCTATTTCAAAGTGTAAATAGGAATGAGCCACTATAGATTTTATTATGGGTTGACCTAAGACTCCGAGGCAAGGTGATGCTATATGGGCTGTAATGGACCGATTAACTAAGTTGTTTCATTTCTTACTAAGGAGGGAGAATAACTCATTAGACCAGTTGGCTCAGAGGTATGTGAATGAAGTAGTTAGATTGTATGGGATTACAGTGTCCATTGTATAAGACAGGGATCCCAGATTCACTTCGAAATTTTAGAAGAGCTTGCAGTTAGCTATTGGTACGAAGTTAAACTTTAGTATTGCATTTCATCCTCAGGAAGATGGGTAGAGTGAGAGGACAATAAAGACTGTTGAGGATATGCTTCGAGCACGTGTATTGGAGTTTCAAGGAGCTTGGGATCAATATATTACATTGATTGAATTTTCTTACAACAATCACTATCACAATAGTATTGGAATAGCACTTTATGAGGCATTGTAAAGTAGAGTATGTCGATTTTCTCTGTATTGGGATGAAGAGGGCTTTAGAAAGTTTGAAGGTCCAGAACCAATACAAGACACTATGGATAAGGCGAAATTGATCAGAAGTTGAATAAAAGCGGCTCAAGATAGATAGAAGAGCTATGTGGATCAGCATTGACGGGATTTGGAATACAGTGTAAGAGACAAACTATTTCTAAGAATGTCGCCCTAGGGAGGAGTGTTGAGATTCTGTAAGAAGGGCTAGCTGAGCCCTAGATATATTGGTCCTTATGAGATCATTGAGAGGATAGGACCATTGGTATATTTATTAGACTTACCAAATGATATGTCTGAGTTCTATAATATTTTGAATGTGACTATGCTCAGGTGATGTCGATCAGATTTGATGCATGTATTACCGACTTAAGAGATTGAAGTTACTAGTAATATGAGTTATGTTGAGGAGCCAGTTCAGATAGTAGGATATCGGACAAAACAACCAACGAATCAAGAAATTCCATTGGTGACAGTTTTATGGAGAAATCATTCGACTGAGGAAGCAACTTAGGAAACAAAGGAGCATATGAAAAAGCAATATCTCCACCATTTTCGTCAGTAAGGTACAAATCTCGAGGACAAAATTTTTTAAAGAGGAGAGAATTATAACATCCTAATATCCCATGTTAGGGGCTAGGGTCCCAGAATAGTATAAATGAGAGTATACTGAGAAATTAGAAGTGCATTTCATGCATCATATGGCATACTAAAGATGTGAATTGTGTTGATATTCATGAAATAAGTTTACATGCATTCATTGACATTTTTTGGGTATAATCTATTTATAAATGCAATTAAAATGCAAATCGTAGATTAATTGTCTTTAAAATTAAATTGGAGTGTATTAAAATTGATGTGGTAATTTTGGTGATATTTTGGGTATTTTGGAAATTTGGAGTATTTTTGGATTAACAAATGAAGAAATATGGACCAATTATTTTGTGACACGTGGATAAATAATTAGGTGACATTTGGTATAAGTAATTAGTTGACAAATGACAGCATGAGTGAATGACAAATGAATTAGTAATTAGGAGACATGTGGCAGCTTAAGGAGGAGATAAATGGCTTGCATGCTAAATGACACATGTTAATGTAGTTTGGAGATACCTTGCACCTAGTTAAATTAAGGTAAGTTGCAATTGGAAAATTTCACCTTCCTCTTCTCCTCTCCACTAAAAGTTGCTGCTAACATACATCTCTGTAATTTGGTTTCAACCTTGCTAAATGACCAAAACAACTCTATATTTTTAACCTTTACAAGATATTCAAAGAAACAGAATTTTGTTGTTCGTTCTCCTACCTGAAATTCAACTTGTTTTTCCCTTTACTTTGTAACAATCTTGCAAGCTTGGAGTGCTAGATTAGCTTGAGGTTTTGAGGTAGAATTTGAGCTTAACAAGTAAGTAGAAATTTGAGATTTAAGGCATATTTAATGGTATAAGAATGATACTTGAATTGGAATGAAATGCATGTGATATTGGTAAAGAAGAATTGTTGGAACATGTTAGCTATAGTGTTTTCTCTAAACATCCTTTATTCTTTTTGTTATATTTTCTTCTTCTTTTGAAATCCAAATAACATGAGACTTGAACTAGTAGACTCATAACACATTGTTCTTCATCTCCACAAAAATATATGAACTTATGAATCCATTCGGAAAAGATTGATGACGATGAATTAGGATGAAAATATTGAGGTGTGCTAGAATCTAATAACTGTAATATTTTACTAAACATGTTTCGGTATTTTGATTACATCTTCATATGTAAATTTTCAAAAGAGATGATTCTTATTTTAAATTGAACTAGGGACATTTGGCTTCATTGTTTAATAAGAAATTGAATTTGAATTATGCCCTTAAGGGTCCTGAAATTTAGCTTAAAATTGAGTATTAGCTTAGGCTAGAGCACTACCCGTGGCAAAAATCATGTCCTATTGTTATCAAACAAATGGTATTGATGTAGGTGGAATCAGACAAAGGTTTCTTCACAAAAGTTGTATATTAATCTCTTAGTTTTCAATCGGTATAATGTTTGTAATTGTCAGATATTGTAATTGAGAGATTTTCAAATGTACTCAGTTTGTAGTATTTTGAGCATAAATCAAATAATAATGAACCAAATTGTATGATTTTTGTGCCATTAGAAACTTAAGGAAAAAGGGAACAATTTTTTAGAGGAAAGTGTCACAGAAATACACCATTCTTCTTGTCACAATGATCATATAAAGTAGACCTAAAAGTCTATATTGAAAAGAAAGCTAGAATAGTTAATGAGTGTATGAATTTTGACACATTTGGAGTACAATTGATATTTGCATTGGTTTGTTACAAAAGTATGCCTAGGCATATGTCATTGAACGTGTATGTTACATGAAAATTTATAAAAATGCATATTCAGTTACATGAACTATGTGGTAACATGAAATCGTATTTGATTGCATATAGAAGAGTAAGTAGAGAGGTTGCTTCCAGATATTGTCGGAGCTTCAAGGCAATAAGCAAAAAGGGAGCAATAGTGAGTAACCTACGATGGTCTCAACTTGACTTGTTTTTTTCTTCACTAATTTGAATTTGATATTGATGAATGTGTACTAATTTATGTACTAAATTGTGGACATAAAATGTGCGAGGAGTTTTGATGCATGATTAAAACATTAGAAGTATTACTTGAATGTGAATGAGATTGACTACATGATTCTCAACATGAATGTTCATGTCAGACCTAGTCCAATGATTATTGTGAACAAGAACATGAATGCAAATGTAATTGATCAAATGTGATGACTAAAATTAAGGAATGCATTTCGTTCCAATTCATAAAATATAAAAGTAGTTATGACTGATGTTGCCGGTGAGAAAGAGCATAAAGCTCAGACATTCATGATTAGAGCCTAAGGCCAAATGTGTACAAAGAGCCCTATATTGCCAACAGATAAGGGACAGTAAGAAAGAGCTTGGTATTCATAACAGATACGGGATAGTGTAAAAGACACAGTCAGAATAGTGAAATAAATGAAATCGAGTCTCATAATATTGCATACACATATGATCTAAATAAATTGAATGATTGCAATGTTTTAAGAACTTTGTGTATGAAATATGTGATAATTTTTCAATGTGTATGCTCTGTAAAATTGTACAGAAATGATGAAATGTTTGAATTTCGGTTTTGAAATATGACAAAAATGATAAGTTGTTATGTGATATTACTTGATAAAAATCAAGTTGATGTGAGTTACATGATAACATGATTTGTTGTTTGTTGTATGTCAAGAGTAAACCATCGAGGATGGTTACTCTACTAAGTTTGCAAAACTCCCTAAAATTGCAACGCTGTCAACTTTAGGTTCGATAGTGTCGGGACCTGACCCGTAGACTGAACCCCAACTATTGGATCCGATCCGAGACCCAACTCCATATAACTTACACTTATCTCAAATGTCGGATCCCGGTCTCGGAACCCAACT
>JANTPM010000009.1:6800609-6811083 GCA_025434745.1 Erythroxylum divaricatum
AAGGTGAGAATAAGGATGAAGAATGGTTTTTGAGACTTGGAGGTTGGGAACAGCGTAGTTGTGGAAGGTGGGATGAGCTTCGGCTGTGACAATTCCGTTACTCATTTCTTGGACTTTCAGTGATGCTCTTTATCTTATCGTCGTTGGGAAGAGGGCGATTATATGCTGTTGATGTTGTTGGAAATTAGTCGGCGCCCTATGCTTGTTATATATACGTTTGAGTGAGGTCGTAAACGAGTATTAAAATCCAAGGCATGTGGGGTAGTGGGTAGACGGAGGAGTAAAAAAAAAGACTTTGTTGACAAAGGGTAGAAGTTTCTCTCCCTTCCCCAGTTACAGTGGGCAGCTAATGGGTTGGGGATCCAAGTAAGAGCTGACGATGACAGACGTTCCAACTGGTTTTTTGGCAGACAAGTCATGCATGACTGAATAAAAGTGGGAGATTAATTATTTCACCTTCGTCAGGAAAGTAGGACCAGCTTTGATGTATTGAATTCCAGATCTTCTGTCTAATATTATGGTGTTTTATTATATTTAATAAGTATTAATTATTTTTTATTTTTTAATCAAAAAAAATCTTAACCATTTATTTATATAGGTTATATATGAGTCTTACATGAGTTCCACAAAATAAATAATTAAAATTTTATAAAATAAAATAAGATAAAATAATATTAGACAGAGAATCTTTTTTTCTATATTTGGAGTTGAAGATAACAATTAGTTTGGGCCTATCGGGTCTTAGCACTGTCTGCGTGTTTTCAAGGACTCCATTCGCTTGTTCATCCAAACTATTTCAAGTGCTCGTGTTCTAGATTCTGACTTTTCGGACCAATTTCAAAAAACGCGTTTCCACTTTTCGTTAATTTCTTGGATGGACTATATGACAAACGATAGAATCAACAAACGCATCTAGATTCTAGAATTAGATGGCTAAAACGTCTGTGTTAAAATGGTGGACGAAGCAAGGTGCTTCATATAGTCATCAGTATACATTTATTAGGTTTCAAGCATTTTGTCTTTACCAATAAAAGTGAAAAAAAAAACCGCGTGAGCTGGGTAGAAAGTTCTATGCTTGGAAGTGCACAGGTTCATGTCATCTTATGCAAACGTGGACCAGAATGGCAATAACAAAGGACGTGTTATCTTTTGGTTGGTAGACAAATCTTGCAAAAATGACTTTGTCTTCTAGACCACTTCACTGGATTCAATGTAATAGAGAAATGCCAACAATTATACGGTGAGGTGAAGTTCAGATCTCCTATCTAATATTATAGTATTTTATTGTATTCAATAAATTTCAGTAGTTTATTTAAGTAAATTTTATATAAGTCTCGCATGAATCTTGCGTGAGACATATAAAATAAATAGTTTAAATTTTATAAAATAAAATAAAATAAAATAATATTAAACGAAAGATTTTAATTGGATGAAGTGAACAATCATTTCCTTTCTTCTAGATATGGAATAATTAAAGAATATCGCGAGTTGATTACAAGAAATTGATTATTAATTAAACGTCCAGAAGGGGTCAGGGAAATCCGTGAAAGCAAAGAGAAGAGAGAAATTCTTGTCTGTCCACGTAATAGATGATAAGCACTTGAGCCAGCATTCTGAAAAGGAAAAACCAAACATCACTGTCACTTCTAGAATACAAGTACAACTACCTTCCCGTGTGCTCTGACGAGTTTTTGGCTGATTTTGTTTCGAGTTCCACGGTGACTGTGAAAGACTTTTCTGTCAAATTTTATATTCTAAATTTTCCAAGACCGAATAGTTATGTCTTCTACAAAATTAAAACATTTACATAACTTAAGCACGTCCACAACATTTTATTTCAAGTGGATATCCGGATTAAAACATTAAACCTTTACTTATAAATATATAAGATGGTTTTCCCGTTATTTTAGTAATTTAATTAAAATAATATTATAATTTTAGTTAGAATTATAATTAACTCTTGTTAAATATTAATTATGCTCAAATAAGTTTTAGTATTTTATATTGACTATTTTTATTAAATATTTTTATATTCAATCGTAAAATTTCTGAAACTTTATGATTAAGTCCAACTTAATTAAAGTATATTTTCTCTCTTCATCATTTTTTTTGGTGTGACCTAGTAAGTTCCAGAATATACTGGCGACAGTTATAAATTATAATATTAAATCTTATTGAAGATTATATAAATTCAACTCCTTAATTTATCTTTAATTTCCTAATTAATCAATATATGTTCAAAAATTAAGATTGACATATAACAACGCATCATGACTATAAAAAATATTTAGAAATATTAAAATAATTTTAACTAACTTTTTCATGTATGTTTTTTTTCATATAATTTAATCATTTCATCATACAATATTCCAATTAAACATATATAATATAGAAATAATATTTACTCTATTTGAGTTCAACCATATTAACTTTTGAAAATTATTTTCAATGTATCATTTTACCTTGATCAAGTATTTTCTTGAACCAATATTAATCAAGAGCAGTATATTCTTCGTAATCACTTTAAAATACTAAATCATATATTAATTACTCAACTATCTTCATATAGTTTATGATATATTTAATGACTATCGACTAAACTACTCTTGACTATAATACTAAGTCATAAATAGTATCAAAATAAAATAATTTTTATATTAGATAATTTTGGAGAACTCAAATCAAATGATCACTTATATAATCATTATAAAAAAAACTTCTACAGACATACAAGTAATGTTATAAATAGATATCTCATATAGAGTTAGGTCAATGAATCGATCATCTAACAAGCACTTGTAGATTTAATCAAGCCAAATGATGATTTCGCAGTACATATTTCAGTATTTATATAACTTAATGTAATTATGTAAACTCGAATCTTTAGTTCGTATTGATAACAGTGCCAAGAAGTAAGAGCCCATGGCCTTAGATGTGGTAAGTCCCTCTGGTCTTGACATTGCTAGGAAGTAAGAAACCCAGGCCCTTAGATGAGGTAAGTCCCTCTAGTCTTCGGAAAGATCAGATGATACTTTTCAATTCAAAGCCCGAGTAATTCAATCGCCCATATTGGGCTCAGATTTAGTTCACCTAAACTTACGGACCCAGCTCGAAACTGAACGGGGAAAGTGAAATTTCGGCTGGCTGTTGATTTCCAACGGTTGATTTTATTCATAGAACGTCTGTGGAGTCGGATTTGATTCATAAGGCACCTAGAATTGAGATCCCATCCTTTTATTCTCATTCTTTCCTAAAGATTCCTTCCTTTTTTCAATACTCAAAACAGCATCTCTTTTGACAACCATGGCTGCAAATTTTTGGACATCATCTCACTAGTAAGTTTCGTGAGCTTAAATTTTCGTTCTGTATCGTTTACTTTAGGGTTTTAATCTGATTTTGCTTACTATTATCGGTGTGCGTAGCAAGCAGCTTTTGGACCAGGAAGAGGTGAATGTGGTTAAACCATTGGACAAGGAGAAGGGCTTAACCCTTGAGGACTTCAAGCTTATCAAGACTCATATGGCCAATTGTATGTATATTTGAAATACCAGTACTTGGAGTTCTTAATTATAAGCACAAGCTGTGGTTCTCTTAGCCTTCATTAAGGAACTTTTCGTTACAAAAATGGTTTCGGAGTGTTTACGCAATCCGGTCTTTTGATTTTTCTTGCTTCATACAAGTATCTGTTCCGGGTATAACGATTATTGACGTTAATCTCTGATCTTGTTCGCATGGAAGAGATGATTTTCTCAATTCTATGTCGGTTGGAATGAAATTTAGTTCTGTGAATAATTTGAGTTCAATTTGGATACTGAAGCGAGTCGGCATATGGCATGAAGCGTGACAACTTATTTGGATTATCAGCCGTTTGTTGAATTGTGGACTGGATGCCTAATTGTGACATTTCTCTTTATCTTTATTTTTCTTAATCATGAACTTGTGGCTTCTTTCATTATGCAGTTGCTCCCTCCCACGGGTGTCTTACTTCTCATTTCTTAATTTCTACTAAATTCCCTATTGTTTTGTTCAGATATATGGAAGTTGGCTCAACTTATCAAAGTAAGGCAAAGGTTTGATCATATTCTTATGTTTTTAATCTGCTTTCTCATTACCTGTGCCATAGCCAAATAATTTAGAAGGCATAAGTAAAGTTACGTTGGTTCTTTAACTAAGATATTGAAAGTATTCAGAATTATGAATTATGCTGTGAACTTGAAATTACCAGGAAAAGAATACAGCTAGAATACAGCTAGATTCAAGTTGCCGCTTTCTGTCTTTCTTAAAATAAAGATCTCACTAATAATGCCTCTCTAGCGTGTTCCTCTACGTTTCAGGGTTGTGGCTACAGCAATTACGTATATGAGACGTGTTTATACCAGGTATTGGATTAATTCTGATGTCAGCAAAAGTTGCCACAGACATGTGGCTTGAATCTGCTTAGTTTATTTGCTTCTAAAACATTGATAAGAACTTTCTCATCCTACTGCCTTTGTGTTTTTTTGTTTGTTTGTTAATATGTCTGAAGTCTTTTATTTCTTGTGAATCATATTTATTGTTATTCTTTAAGAATGAAAATTGGTCCATTGGGGGTCTGGTTTAATGGCCAAGTATTTTATTGCTCAAGTCACTTTTTGTGCTTTCAGAAAGTGTATGTCACAATATGATCCATGTCTGGTGGCTCCAACCTGCTTGTACTTGGCAGCAAAAGCAGAAGAGAGCATGTTGCAAGCCAGGCTTCTTGTATTTTACATAAAAAAACTATGTAATAACTTGTTAATGCGCTTTGAATACTAGCTATTTATGTTTTGTATCCACTTGGTGCAAAGGTTACTCATTGCCTAAACTTCTCCTTCACAGACTCCGATGAAAAGTATAGGTATGAGATCAAGGATATTCTTGAGATGGAAATGAAGATTTTGGAAGCTCTTGATTATTATCTGGTTGTATTCCATCCATATCGTTCAGTGTCCCAGTAAGTATTTTATCTTGTTTCCCTCATTCATGTAATTCTGAAATTTGTTTGTTTTGTCCAGTGTTCACCCCTTAAGTTTGCACTTCTTAGTCTTTATTTACATTTCTGGTAGTTAACATCAAGTTCCAAGAAGGTTCTTCTTTGTTTATGTTGTGGTTTTCTCAATGTTGGGTGCTATTCTCTTTCAGCTGATGAAAAGACAGTTTTGTGATCCAGTCAACTTAGAATCCTATATATTATCTTATTTTTCAAATTCAAATTCAATTTGCTTCTAAAATTGTAATATGATGTTGCATTGTGTGATATTGGACTGAAAATTCCTAGTTGATAAGCTAGTGGAATATGCAAATAATTTTTATTTTAGACCAGTTGAAGTCCTAGATCTCCAATGGCATCCACTAAGTAGTAAATGGTTTCCATGTTTATGTGAATTGTTGACAAATTTTTTTCCATACAATTAAAATCTAAGAATGTGAACTTAAATTTGTTGATGCAAGTGTTGATGTCTTCGTTTAGGTTCAGAGGTAGCAAAAGTAGTCTGCTTACCTTTTATTGGAGTTGGTCTTATTGCTTTTTGTATGTTTATTTGGTTTCAAAGTTATCTTATCTTTCTGCTTAATTATATTTCTTTATTATTATTATTTTCTGTTCTATCCTTGGTAGGTTGTTGCAGGATGCTGGTTTGAATGACACAAGCATGACTCAGTTAACTTGGTAATGGACTAATCTCCATAATCTTTTAACCTTTTTGCACTTTCATGGAAATGTGGGATTCTGCACTTTCATTATGATGACATCAACATATATCAACTTATTGATGAGGGTCAGATCTGTAGGAGATATAGTTTCTTATGCTTGGTCGATTGGCAATTGCATGGCTTAGAATTTAATAAATAATGTTAAGTTGCCCATAGTTCATATTTTCTTTTAGAGAGAATGTTTCATGTGTTATTTGATTAAAGGTAGGCTTTGAATGGTGGCAAAGTTCACGTGGATGATATTTTTACATGAACTACAAGAACATGGAGCTACTTGTGGTTTGCAGTAGTGATGTCTTGTGACGAACACAACATCTACATAATTTTCTGGATCAACAAGTTGATATTATTGCTTTCATCTCTTTCATTTGAGATTAGCTCTTAGCTGCTCCTACAGACTGCAAAGAATAGTGTTCAGGAAATCCTCTCTCTCCCTGGTCCCATCTGCAGGTTAAAGAAAAAGATTCCTACATGTATTATCATGTTACTCGTGTTTTGGGCATGATTGTACTTTGTTCCAGCGCAATAATTGCAAATGAATTACTGGTTTTGCAAGTAATTTATGATTTGAAATATATGATTGCTTACAAGTACTTTATGGTATCTTGAATATTGTAATTATGAAGTAATATCACAACTTTCAGGGGACTGGTGAATGACACCTACAGGATGGACCTAATTCTTGTACACCCTCCACATCTGATTGCTTTAGCTTGCATTTACATCGCTAGTGTTCACAGAGATAAAGATATAACGGCTTGGTTTGAAGAGCTTCGTGTTGACATGAATGTGGTAAGATTAATTGGCTAACTAATATTGTTTGTCATTTGACACTTCATGATGAAGTTGATCCTTATTGAAACCAGAGTCCAAGATTGTTTTACTTTTGTTTTGCTTTAAAGAACCATATACATTCAAGACTTCTCGTGGGATATGAGAATCTCATGATCTATGTGAATAGGATGCCAGTCCTTGATGGAAATAAGGTCGCAAACAAGACTCTTTTTGGGCTGCCTTCAGCTGCATAATTTACAACCCTCGGAAAGGCTTCATTTGGTTCACAACCATAGTTCCACGGTTTGCAAATAATGTTAACGCATGTCTGTAATTGTGCAGGTGAAGAATATCTCGATGGAAATTTTAGATTTTTATGAAGTCCATAAAATGATCACAGAGGAAAGATTCAATGCTGCCGTGAACAAACTTGGTTTGAGGCCCTAAATGTCTTGTGCCATGAATCGGATCATCCTACTTGCTAAAAGTGGTTCAAGTTCTTGCAGTTCCAATGTAGCCTCGGCAAAGTAATAATGGAGCCCATGGAATTGGAACGGTCCTTGAGCTAGAATCCTTTAGCCCTTCCTGCAAAGATGCATGCCTTCGGGAGAGCTAATTAGAGATGGTATTAGACACCGTCCACATTTATGAGCTTGATGATGCACTGAACATTCTGTCAAATAACAGCATTCTAACGGCTTATATGCCAAAACCCCTCCGGCATCAACTCTTTTAAGATTTGAACTATGGTGAATGGGAAGATATTTTCTCTCTTTGGTGGTTGAATTAACAAAATTTTGAAGTTTGAACAGCCAAGAAATCAACACGCTCATGGGAACAAAGGTACTAGGTCCCTGTCTCATTAACAATTGACAATGGGGAAGATTGCATCTAAAGGTTCTCCTCCTCGTCCATTTTTCTGCAAAAACATGTCAAATGTAGCAGTAAGAAAATAAAAATATGGAAGTTCCCTCCAATATTTCATTTGCTTCTCAGCTTCAAGTCTGCTGTGAGATTGAAGCTTTCACTATGTGACCTATAGTAGTGAATGTTGAACCTAAAACTATCGATGAATAACTTGTTGCTCTTGAATTTGGCCCTTATCTCATGAGGGATTTTGAGACTTAAAAATATGAATTTAGGTTTAGAACGAATCTACAGGATATAAGGTCATAAACATCAGGTTCGTGAGAGGACATGCTTCTACAAGCGTGGAGAGATTGTGTATTCCACGATAGCTTTAACTGTGATATGAATTGGCCACTTAATGATTTCTACATTAATTTATTAGAGCAGACAAGCCTAAGTTTAGTTCAATTACACCCTCATTTTTGGTGCCTTATATTCGGTTTCTTGGTAGTCTATCACTCAGGGGATTTGGAGCCTACAACGACTTATTCAAGTACCTGTACCAATTGAGACTGGCGAGAAGTTTTCGAGGTGGTACAATCTAAATGCCAAATCTGAAATGAGCATCAAGGTGTCTAAGCCTCCCAAAGGCACGCTCGATTGGAAGAGAAAGTTCATTCTTCTTTCTTTGGAGGATGGAGCATCAAACCTGTGTTGTTTGAGTTTTGATAGAAAGACCACAAGATATTCATGCCCGATGCTCAAGAGGTATCAAAGAATGGTCTACCATAAGTTAATGATGAAAGCATGAATACCTCTGACATTTATCACAGGTGTTAGATTATGCTTTAAAATGGCCATATTCTATAAGATATAGGCATGCCACCTTAATGAGAACCAAATAAACTTTCATGAAATTCCTCTAAGATTTTGTTTGTTCGAGAGGAGTAACACAATTAAGGTAGGGTTCTGCCTAGGAGCAATTGTAAAGCTTCCTATTAACAGGGAACTTGGCAAATCTACCCATTTACTTACCTTTTTCTATGTAGTATTTTATCAAATTTCTCCAATCCGTTGGTATCTTATCCACTTACAGTACAAGAAAAATGAAGCTTACCAACGGAATAATCAACAGAATATTTACACATTTCATCAGAAAGCTAAACTAGAGACGAAATTTACTGACAAATCAAGACATCGGAGAGATAACTGTAGGTAAAAATTTGCGACAAATCACAAAATGTCCGTCACTAATTTATCAACAAAAATTTTGTGTAACCGTCGGTGAATATACCGATAATTATTCTGTGTTGTCTTCGGTCAGTAAATTTACCAACTGATAAGATATATTCGTCGGCAAATTTACCGACGAAATTGGTTATTCCGTCGGTAAGTTAATATTGTAATTATCGACGATTATTAGTTATCTGTTGGTAAGTAGAATATATTTTACCAACAAACTTTATTTTTTGTTAGTAAATTTACTAAAACTATTTTTAATTTTCCTATATTAAATTTTATTTAATGATGCTATGGTTGATGCATAATTTAAACAATTATGAGTTATCTGTTGATAGTATTTTGATTTGTTTCAACATTTAATTTGTTAAAACAGAAAGTTGATTGATGATATAAAGTAAAAATTATCTTATAATTGATAATAAAAAATTATTTTGTACATAATAAATATTTATATTTCATACAAAATGATTATAATTACGCTATTCATTTGGTGACCGCAAATATTCTGATTGCTGTGATGAGGTACTATGCCTCTCTTTTAACTCATCTACCTCATTACGGAGCTAAGCTATGCACTACATCGACTATTGTAACTGAGTTGTCAATGTTTGCATTGTGCTCCGAAGCTCATAGACTTCATTAGGTGCAGACTGTCTACTAGATGTTGTTGTACTAGATGTAGAGAATTACAAATAACATATGTTTGCAAATGAATCTAAGTCGAATATCTTTCCACGACGGTCCTTACCACTCACTGCATAAACATAGGTTTGAGTCTCATCAATATCTTCAGACTGTTAAAACTATCGTTCAATGTTTTCTTATATTTGGTCCTATCATAAGACAATGTTTACGTTAGTAAGTGATAATTATTAAGTATTAATATTGAAGCATAAAATTCACATACATTTAGTTCTCTACATCAGGTGTTGATGAAGGTCACATCGTTATGCTTTTTAGTGTGAGTATGCAGAAAGAGTTGACGAGATGTAGGCTTTGTGCTCATAGACTTTTTTTACATCAGAATAAAATGTTATAAGTGAACTACAATTTATAAAAATTTTGACAGAATTTTCTCTATTTTGATAATATTTACCCATGTTGAACAAAGAAAATATCTCAACAACACAACTATATATGACACCAGACATTTATAACATTATCATTCTTCACAATATAAATATTTTATTCCAAAATTAACAAATCAAATTAAATTGAAATACACCAAAGTAAAACAATCAGAATATAAATTTAAAGTGTAGATACTTACAAGTTTCTCTGGATACTCGTAGTGAGTAATAGATCCTCTAATATGTACGAGAAGATTCTCTCCCCCCAGTCCTCCATGTATGTTAGTAAAATTACGCTCTAAAATAGACATTGCCTGGGTTGATATCCAATCCCGCTGCCAACAACTCCATATTTGTTCAGAAATATAAGGCAGTCACATATCAGTCTTATGTATTGCACTAACAAAATCTCGATAAACGTGTGCGTGCTTGTCTCTCCCATACTTTATAAATGACTGCATCAAATTCAAAATCCTAAAAAATTGCTTTTTGAAATAAAAGGAAAAACATACAATAATTATTTATAATGTAACGATATTTATCTAATAAATGTATAAAAAGAAATTAAAAACAAAAAAATAATTTTTTGTACCTCAAACTCCTGATAATAAAATTCCTTTGTCACTTGAGAGATATTCTTCCATATATAACCATCAACATTAATCTTTTCCTTGAATTTGGATGTCATGTTTTCTTAGCTGGTCTAGACGGAATCTGTTGGACCCCGTTTCCAGAGCCCAACTCTATGACGATTACCTGATGACGATTTCGTACTCCGATGAAGTTTCCTGCTTCATCTTCTTACTTTG
>JANTPM010000009.1:6833863-6850921 GCA_025434745.1 Erythroxylum divaricatum
ACAATCATCATCATCACTTTGCAAGGGAAGCTAGGTTAGGCTCTTAGAAGCAAGATGAAGAGTAACAATTTTGGCTAAAACAAATGGAGACTTCAAGGGAGGAGAACCTACGAAGGAGGAGAAGAAAATCTCCCAAAAACTCTTTTTCTCCCTCTCAAAATTAAAAGTGTCGAGAATGAAGAGAGGAAGAGCACAAAGACAACCTCATTTTGGCCTTTGAAAATTGCAAGTGTCGTGGAGGATTGGTGAAACGCCAACTTTAAATCAATTTAAGATGAGTCATAGGACACTTGTCCATTTAGAAGAAAAGACAAAAGAAGGATAAGACAAAAATATGTAATAGGATTTATCAAGAAACCTAATGAAATTTGACCTATTTAATTCTAATGGCCCTAATTCTAAATCCAAAATAATATACCCAATATTGTAATCCCATTGGACAACAATTTTTACTACCGAAATTTTAAAATTTTCTCTCTTATGATTCATTATCACCATCGTACTAAGCTTTTGTGTGCACCTCGTCTTCCGCACCCATACCTAAGACTATTTCAGAGGCTTTGGCTCATCCTGGATGGACACATGCCATGAAAGAAGAGATGTCGAATTTGCAGGTTAATCACATATAGGACTTAGTACCTCTTCTGTATGGTTACACAGTTGTTGGTTATCATTGGGTGTTCACTGTTAAGGTCAATCCTAGTGGGTCTATTGATTATCTAAAAGCTCGGTTGGTGGCTAAGGGATATACATAGGTGTACAGTATAGACTACACTAAAACTTTCTCTCTGGTTGCTAAGTTGACCTCTATTCGTGTTTCATTGCATTAGCTACCACGCATAATTGGCCTCTCCATCAGCTTGATGTGAAAAATGCTTTCCTTTACGGTGTCATTGATGAGACTATCTACATGGAGCAACCATTGAGATTTGTTGCTCAAGGGGAGACTAGACTTGTGTGTCATCTTAACAAGTCCCTTTATGGTCTAAAACAATCACTGAGAGCTTGGTTTGGTAGATTCAGAACTGTGGTTATGAAGTTTAGTCTGTAGAGGTGTGGTGTATATCATTCTATAATTTATTGCCACTCTATAGTTGGCAAAATTCTTTTGATTGTTTATGTCGATGACATTGTTATCACAGGTGATGATAAACTAGGGATCCAGTCTTTGAAATCATTTATGTAGATCAAGTTCCAGAGAAAGGACCTAGATCCCCTAACAAATTTTCTGGGTGTTGAAGTTGCAAGGTCTAAAATGGGTATTTGTTTATCCCAAAGGAAATATGTTCTTGAACTTTTGGAAGAAACTGGTTTATTAAGCACTAAACTAGTTGATATGGAAAAAGGTGAATCTTTAGAAGACCCAGGCAAGTATAGAAGGCTGGTTGGTAAACTTAACTATTTGACTGTCACTCGTCCAGACATTACATTTACCACAAGTGTGGTCAATTAGTTTATGGGTTCTCCACAAACAAGTCATTGGGATGTAGTTGTCAGGATCTTGAGATCTTAAAAGGATCCCCATGGCAAGGTCTTCTGTACCAACATCATATACAGACTTAGGTAGGAGGGTATACATATGTCAATAGGGCAGGTTCTTATGACTGGAGGTCTACCTCAGGTTATTGTGTTTTTATGGGAGGAAATATGGTGTCATGGAGAAGCAAGAAACAAACAGTAACTGCTCACTCTAGTGTTGAATCTGAGTACAAGTCTATGGCATATACTATATGTGAGTTGATTTGGTTGAAGCATCTTCTTAAGGAACTTGGTTTTGAGCATCTATCTCCAATGAAGCTAATGTGTGATAGTCAAGTAGCCATTAATATTGCCTCTAATCCGGTCTTTCATGAAAGGACTAAACATATTGAAATTGAATTTCACTTTGTTTGAGAGAAGATTAAAACAGGACTGATCAAAACTCCCCATGTCAAGTCCGAAGATCAACTTGCTGATTTATTTACCAAAACTCTTGGGGGGTCTTAGGTGAAATCTATATGTAACAATGGAGCCTGGGATATGTACGATCTAGCTTGGGGGGAAGTATTAGGAAAGTCTTAGGAATCTTAATGTATCCATGATTCTAGTGATCTCCTAAATCTCCTAGGATTTCTTTTCCTTATGTAATTAGCTCTCTATTGCTATATAAATCATGTTAGGGTCTTGGTGAATAATCAAGCCCTCAATTCTTTTGCTAATTTGTTCAACAGATTCCATCTCTTGAAGTAAATCTATAATTATGCATGATCTTGCCTTAAGCACTCTAATAATCTATCGACTTTTTTTTTTCTAAAGTTTGTGATTTTGACTAATAATACTCTAATTTAATACCATTTTCACTTGTCATCTCCTAAAACAAAACATATATTAATCTTTTTCTCCTAAAACAAAACATATATTAATTTTTTCTATTTAAGTACCAAAATATAGCTAAAACAAAAAGGTGAGAAAATAAGAGAAGATAATAACTAGAAATGGGAGTTCATACGGAGAATGGATTGAAAAGAATCAACATATAAGCAACACATCCAAGGCTTTATAAAATATTTAGACTTGAGGGAGAAATTTGTTAAGCTTCCATGAAAACAAAAGGAATTAATTCAATAGTGCAAAAGAGCAAAACTTTGCAAGTTACTTGACATGGATTCTTATTAATAGCTGTTGAAAAGTATAAGTTACATAAACTAACTTAAAAGTATTTTTTAATAGCCAAAACACCAACCAGATAGTTTGAAATGGTTAGCTGGGCTAGCAAATCAGTATTCTTACACCAATACTTCAGCCTACACTTTTTTAAGACCCCCAATCCAAAGAGTCCCTTGGCATACACTAGTTTAGTTCAAAGGGAACAACCCTAGTGCTCCCTCATCTTATGGTTGGGTTTTTGTAGAAAGTTACAAACAAGAGGCAAACTTCTCTACCTTCACACCCCAAGTCATTGTTCCTTATGCTTCAAGGATAATGAAACAATCGAACATTTATTCTTTGACTACCCCTTCTCAAAAACAGTGTGGGTTCACTGCCTCACCCATTTCCACCTCAACCTTCCACAACAGATCAACCTCCAGACCATTTTCAATTGGTTTAATCAACCCCAAAATTTCAGAACCTGTGACCCCAATCTTTTTACAATCATCCTTTCAGTTGTAGTTTATATTCTTTGGAAAGAAAGAAATGCCAGAACCTTTAAAGATGAAGCATTGGAGGTGGAGAACTTGAACTCCATAGTGATTACCCAAGTTATGGAGCAACTCAGTGCAAACACCGAGGGAAGGTTAAGGTAGGAGTTTTTTAAGTGACTAACAACAAATATGCAGTTTCTGTTTCAGGTAAGCAAAAGGAAATATCAGAAAATATAGGCTGAAGATGCTCAATCCATGGCAAGCCAATCTAGATCAGTAAAGAAAAGAGTAGGAGGCTATCAAACTTCCATAGAACATCAAAGATTAGTTAGCAATATATCAACGGTAAGTAATAGGGTGAGGAACTAGAGCTGGTGAGAAAGTAGACACTCCTAGAAGGTTTCATAAGCCCCAAGATAATATCAATAAAGAAATGGACAGTGAAAGACTGATTGCAAAGATCATGAAGCTAAGATGTAAATGCAATATGCTCCAAAGGATGTTTGCATTATAGGGAAAAGAGGACTTCCGTGGAGTTTATAATCTAACAAGTGATTCCAATCGTTGCTGTAATGAGTTGCTACAATATTTCAGGAATTATCTTGTCAGCTTTAAGGTGAGTTGCCTTTCTTTTGGATTGGTATGAGATTAAGCCTTTCTTTTAGATTGGTATGAGATTGGTTTTTTACACAATCTCTACTTATGTACATAAACTCTTTTTTCTACATTTATCATATAACTGATTTACCAAAAAAACAAAACACCAATGCAAATGGAGAGGCTCGACAAGCAACAACGAAGGGAGAGGTGACGAACGGCAATAGGGAAAGAAGAAAGGAAGGAAAGAAACAGATCTACGGGGCACTAAATAAATATATTCCAAGCTGTCAACAGTACTTGCTGATATTCGAAAATTAATTACAAGTAGGACAACTTTCTGAACATACATATCCGATGATGCAGGCAGGGAAGTAAAATAGCCTTTGTACACAACCCTAAAAGCGTTGATCAGAAAGTAGCTGTGATTTTGGGGGACAAATCCACCAGAACGAATTTTGCCAAGGCACGCAAAGCGATTATTCTAACCACAAATGCCTTATATTATGCCAATCTACATGAAACTTCTCTTTTGATTTCACTGGACGTCCAATATGAAGATATTGCATGTAGATAGACAAAATGGCCATACTAAGGATTACAAACATATATATCCAGGTCGATATTGATATCTTGCAAACCTGCAAAAAACTTGCAGCTTTCAGCAGAAGGCAAGCCACCGAACTATATAATTCAGTAGGATGCGGCGCCATCTACCCTCATATTTTTGTTAAGTAAAAGAAGCAGTTGCACTCTTTATGTTATTATTTAGACCTTGCTTCAGACTATAGTGCATGGTTGGTTGCGTAAGCCTAATAAGAAAGTCTCCTCAAAGAACATTATGTAAAGTAATCAAGAGCCAGTGGCAGACATCATATGCCTGATGGTAGAATCATCAGAAGATACAGCCAAATAAATACCCACACCCGTTAGAAGCAAATGCAGAGCTTCTAGCGAAGAGGTGGTACAAGACAAACCTTTTTAGCTAACCAGTTCTTGTGAGGAAGGTTTTTATCAGCATGCTCAAGGCAATAACGCAGCATGTTAACTATCATCAAACCAGTAACTGGATCAAAGCTTTCTACAATTACATGAAGAAGTTGTTAATTCTTCAAACTCTAACAAAATTATAATAGATGTAAAAAAATGTGGTTTTAACTGAATAGTCAATTGTGACAATGGAAAAGGAAAATCAAAATGGTAGAAACAATCATACCTGGAATGTCAAAAATTTGTTCAGCAGGAGGGATACCAAGAAGCTGGCCGAGGTAAACACGGATACGAGCGCGGTCAGCAATTGACAGTAGATCACCATGTGTGACAACAACAACAGGTTTATCATCTGCAGTTCATAAGGAAAGAATGAGCCATAGCCTATAGGATACCATTAGAGATGATATTGCAAGATGGGAAAAATAATAAGAAAAGGTGAAAGGGACATGAAGATGATAGAAGCAGGGATAACTACAGAGAATAGTGGAAAATAAAGTAAAGATTTGTAGTAATAAAAGGCAGTCCAGATGGTGAGGATAAGGCTCCTTAAAACAATTTAGAATGTAATTTTAACCTTCGCGTTACATGGCCTATTTCATAAGTATCTATACTAATCTTAAGGCTATGTTTAGTTGGACGTAAGATTTTTAATGGAATTGAATGGAATGATTTATAATAGAATGAAATGTAAATGAATATAATATTAAAAAATTGTTGCTTATAAGGAATAGAAAGATTCATAATGTAATATAGCGGAATGTTGTTTGGAAGAAGAATTTATAATGTAATATAGTAAAAAGTCGTTTATCATTTTACATTCCATCCTAAACCCTCAAAATCGAAAATTTTTTATTTTTACTATTTAGGATGAAATTGGATGTAATATGAAACTCTCCTCCTCCATCCCATCAAATTTCATTCCATTATAAACCCTCCTCCTAAACGTTAGAATAATATTACAATCCATTCCATTAATAAACTCCCAACCAAACATAACCTAAAAGTAACTATCTACTGAACATTAGGAAAACTAGAAGACGGGGGAATAACAAGTCAAGATAGATCAAGCACATGTGCCTTGAAATACTCATCCACGAAAACTAGAACATTGGGGAATAACAAATCAAGATAGATCAAGCACATATGCCTTGCAATACTCATCCACCAAAGCTTCTATTTCAGCAACTTTAGTACTCCCTTTACCATTTTTGCCTTTGTTACGAAAACAAATTTTAAAGGGGAGTAGGAATTCTATTAGTGCTTCCCCTTCGAAAACTCTCCTTGTCCTCGTGTAGGAATTCTGTTAGTGCTTCCCCCTCGAAAAACTCTCCTTGTCCTCAAGGAGAAAGTCATGAAATTGTTCCACTATAAGATCATAGTCTTGCCATGTAGGTTCTTCAACCACTTGATTAAGCCATTTCACCAATAGCTCGAGTTAGGTGTTACATATCCTAGTGTAGGATCTAATCACGGCTCAAGACACGAAAAGAACACCTCTCTTAACCTAGCCATGTTCTCCCCTTCCTCTAAAGAACATGTGCTGACACAAGGAAGAGACCTATCATTAACAAGATCTCATCCCGCTATTGTCTATCTCGTCTAGCGGTTGTTTGTTTTGATAAAAATCTCCTTATCTCTTTGTTAACCATCGCAGCCTTTAAATAGGCTTAAGGGATAAATTAACAACCCTAATTAGGACTCTTAATTAGGTATAAAGTCTAAACATAGAATCCCAATAAAAATAGGAAACATAATATGCAAAAAAACCTAAAATAAGAAAGAAAATCAAACAAAACAAAATAAAAGTAGACTTGCTAATGGTTGTTTTGTCAACAACTGTTTTTGCACCGCATCCCAACAAAGGTATCCTCAAAATTACTCCCTTCCCTGATTTTGAGCTTGTCCAAAAGCTCAAACTTTGAGTAAACCTCCCAAAGAGTGGCCAAATCTTCCCATGTAGCATTATTATTCTAATTATCCACTCAATACACCAACAACTCAATACACCAACAACTCAATTCTGCCTCTATTAAGCCTGGACTAGACAATAGAGTGAGGAATAGGAACTGATTGGCCATCATGGAGGACTGGTAGTGTAGCCACTAAACCTGGAGTATCACCCTTAAACTTCTTCAACAAGGACAGATGAAAAACATCATAAATATGGCTCCCCTCTGATTGATCTAACTTGTAGGCTAGTGTACATATTTTTTGTAGTACTTTAAAAGGACCAAAATATTTTGGAGACAACTTGAGAGGCCCTCTCTTTTGTACCAAAACCTACCGATAAGGGTGAAGATTCAACCCAATCACCTTCTTCAAATTCAAAGGAGATCTCTTGATGATTTGCATCATATGTAAACTTCATCCACTAAATTGTATCCCTTTCCTAAAGAGCGTGATCCTCTGCCTCCACTCTAGTGGAATCAATTAGTTGAGCAAACACAAAGGATCCCTTCCATACACCACCTAAAATGGTGTAGCTTGCAAGGAACAGTGGAAAGATGTAACAATACTCCACCCACAGAACCCATTTAACCCATCAACTTGGCCTATCGCTTGTAAGACAATGGAGAAACATCTCAATGGTGCAATTAAATCTTCAATCTATTCATCCAACCACAAGTGACAATTTGAAGAAAAGGCCAACTTTGTTGCTGAAAAACAAGACTCGTAAAGACTTCAAGAATGTGGAATGCTTTCTGATTTATTCCATAACTTCTTGACTTATAGCTACAACCAGCATAGGCATATATATAACCTAAATAAACAGCAGCCCTAATCACAGAATTAAAATGGATTACTCAGAACAAGGAAACAATCTTAACAGCTGGTCGTGAATCAATCATAGCTTTTATTCTAATTTGACTAATTCCTTAAATTATGGACTTCTACAGATCTTGCTCATTCCTAAAATCGTGGGCTAACAATCCCACTAATCTTGCTCATATTTTCACACTCCCCCTCAAGCTGGGTTATGTACATCAAGCATACCCAACTTGGAATTCCAAACCCTCAAAGCTTAATTTAGGTAGAGCTTTAGTGAGATTGTCTGCAGTCTGTTGACTCGAGCATATATACCCAAGCTTGAATCTTTCTTCCTCTAGCTTCTCCTTGATGAAATGACGATCGATCTCCACATGCTTAGTTCAATCATGATTAACAGGATTTTTTGAAATATTGATTGTTGCCTTGTTATCACAATACAAAACAATAGTGCTTCCATGTTGACCCCCAATTCTTTTACCATTAATTCCAACCATATTCCCTCGCATATACCATGACACATTGCCCTGAACTCAGCCTTTGCACTACTTCTTGCTACTACTTGTTGCTTTTTTCCTGCGCAGTGTGATTAGAGTTCCCCAGAGGAATGTGCAATAACCAATAGTAGACCTTCGATCTTCCAAAGATCTAACCCAGTCAGCATCTATCATTACCTCTAACCCAAGGTTAGTTGTCTTCCCGAAAAACAATCCACGTCCTAGACTCTTCTTGAGATAACATAGGATACATAGAACAACGTCTAGATGTCTCTCATAGATCTACTGACAAGTCCAACTGCAAAATCAGGGCATGTATGAGCTAGGTAAATTAACTTACCCATTAGTCTTTGACATCTTCCTTTGTCTGTCAAAGGACTATCTTCCTCCAATTCTACTTTACCAGCCATATCAAGAGGTGTGTCAGTAGGCTTACACCCCAACATTCTTGTTTCTCATGAGAGGTCTAAGGTATATTTTCTCTAAGAGACAAAAATTCCTTGTTTTGAACGAGTAACTTTCATGCCTAGGAAATATCTAAGTTGACCTAAGTCCTTGATTTCAAACTATCTTGCCAAGAACTTCTTTAATTCCAGCAATCTCCTCTAAGTGATCACCCGTCAAGACAATGTCATCAACATAAACTATTAGTATGGCTCTCTTGCCTTTGGGGTTTCTTTTGATGAACATAGTATGATCTGTCTAACATTGCATAAAATTTTGACTCCTAACAACTCAGGTAAATCTCTCAAACCATGCACGAGGAGATTGTTTAAGTCCATACAAGGACTTCTTAAGTTTGCATACCTATCCGAAATTTTCCTCTATCTCTAGTCCTGATGGAATATCCATAAACATTTCCTCCTCAAGATCTCTATTAAGGAAGGCACTTTTTTACATCAAGTTGGTAGAGAGGCCACTCTAGGTTTGTTGCAAGAGAGTGAAGACTCCGAATGAACTAAGCTTTACAACTAGAGCAAACTTCTCCTCATAGTCAACACCATAGGATTGTGTGAATCCTTTGGCCACAAGTTGTGCTTTAAATCTGCTTATACTTCCATTTTAATTCTGCTTTACTGAAAACACCCATTTACATCCAACTATTCTTTTTCCTGCACGGAGGTGTCAATTCCCACATTGAATTTTTCTCCAATGAGTGCACCTCATCAAGGACATCACTCTTCCATTTTGGTTGTGCAAGGGCCTTATAAACATCTTTGGGAATTTGGGTATCATCAAGAGTAGCTAGAAATGTCCTATAGTGTGGGGCTAGTCCCTTTGCTAAAACATATTGACTGATTGGGTGTTGTGTGCAGCATCGAGTACCCTTCCTTAAAGCAATAGGAAGATCATCAGTATGTACAATAGGGGAATTCAAATGCATACATGTGTTATCATCTAGAGTTTCAATATTCAGTTCAGAGTCATGGCCTTACAGAATGTGTGCGTGGGTCTCTGTCTCTTGAGGCTTTTTGTCTTCTAGAGTAAACACGTAGCTCTTTCTATGTGGTAGTTGTATTAGAAAGATTGGGTTCTATGGTGGTATTAGACACTAGTGAAGTTTTGGTAAAGGTCCGAGTGAGATTGGAGATGGTGAAGAAATAACTATAAGATCTTTATCCCATTCCTTAGGTATTGGATTCTCCCCCTGAATATCCGAGCTGCGATAATAGCTTTGATTTTCAAAAAATGTGACATCCATAGAGTGATAGAATTTTTTTAGCGATCGGAATAGCATTGATACCCCTTTTATGTAGAGGAATATCCACGGAAAATGCACTTGGTGGCTCGAGGGTCAAGTTTGCTACGTAGCTGAGGAGAAATATGGACAAATGGGGTGCAACCAAAGATCTTTAGAGGTATATCTGTGAGGATTTTAAAGTGAGGGTATATAACTCACGGAGTTTGTCATGTGGGGTTTAAAATTGAAGTACCCGAGATGGCATTCGATTGATAAGGAAGATGGCGACCATCACTGCTTCTCCCCAAAATAGTTTTGGCACGTTCATGGTCATCGTTAAGGATCTAGCCATTTCGAATATCGAATAGGTGTATGTTCTTCCTTTCAGCAACTCCATTCTGCTGTAGGTTGTCTACATAGGAACTCCAATGTAGGATCCCTTTTTCACTTAGGAAAGAACCCAATTGTGCCTCAAAGTATTCTCTCCCATTGTCTGTAATTAGTGCCTGAATCCGTGTTTGGAATTGTGTTTCTACCATCTTGTAGAAGTTCTAGAAGATCTATTGAACCTTTGATTTCTCCTTCATCAGGAATAACCATGTGATTCTAGTGTGGTTATCAATAAAGGTAACAAACCACCTGTGGCCAATAACTGCATTGACTCTAGATGGACCACAAAACATTACTATGTATCTGGGAATTGTTATAAATTGTTCTGTTATTTCACTTGGCTCCAGGCTATACATTATTTATACAAATGGAATTTGACTTCTGTCAATCCCATGAAATCTGTTGTCTCCTAAATATTAAGAGTAAATTATTCTATCCTACAATAGAAAAGGATTATATCCTAAGATAGAAAAGATCATGGGCTATATATGGAATTTCTAGCTGTACAAGATATTCTAGATATTCCACAGCTATACAAAGCAAGATATTCTAGATTTTCAACTGATTACAATGGAGGTTGGATGTTTGCCTAGTCATGGGAGAGTAGTGCTAGATGGGGAGTTGTGTTGCAGCTAGGTTGAATACTACTAAGGTTTACTTACTCCTCTTGACCCACAAACTAGTTTTAATTTGATCTCAAATTCTACTCATAGCCCTATTAAATATTCATGTTTTATTAATCCACACGTCAGCTCAAAGTTCCTCTCAAAATCCATATAAAAACATGCCCAAAAGGCAGTGTTCCGATCAATTAGATGCTTGAGCAGATCTTCTGGCAAATTCCAGTTGATACTCATGTATAGATCTTGTTTGTTGGATGCTACAGAGAAACTCGTTTGGGTTTTAAAATTCAACGAATCCGTAATTTTCCTTCAAAGCATTTGCAAATTCATCCTAATACAAAAGAGTTCATTCAAATCTAACGCATCACCTCTAAATACATAGTCAAAATATCCACCTTCAATTCATCAAGAGTTTGATAATAGCATAAATAGATTTTTGCTTTAAGGATCTAGCCTTAAGGATTGTCGTCATCAAATCTGGGAAATTCCATCTTTGTGTGAGGAGGTTGGGACTATGATGCCACCAAGGGCTATTGGCGTCTTCTTCTTTAGCCTTAGACTAACTCAATCTTCTAGGTTCACAAGGTCTATACGAATTTTCTTAGCCCTTTCCTCCAGAATCTAATTGTTGGGCACCCATTATTGCCACTTCTGACACTAGAAGTCTACAACTTCAAGTTTGGATGTGATTGTAGCAAGTTGTTATAAGATTCAATCTTTGTTGTTTGGTAGACGGGTGTAAGGAAGGATTTTAGGAAGTAGAATGGCAAGTGTTCACCCTTTTGGATCATTTCTACTTTGATATCAAAAATGATAGAAGCAAGGAAATATGTAGAGAATAATGGAAAAATAAAGTAAAGAATTGTATTGATAAAAGGCAGTCCGTATAGAGAGGACAAGGCTCCTTTAAAACAATTTAAAATAAAATTTTAATCCTTCCATTATATGGCCTATTTCCTTAGTATTTATACTGATCTTATAAGAAACTGTCTAATGAACATCGGAAAAACTAAAAGAGTGGGGAATAACAACTTAAGATAGATCAAGCACATGTTCCTTGAAATACACATCCACCAAAGCCTCTATTCTAGCAAATTTAGCACCTACTTTCCAATGTCTATCTTTCTTAGGGAAATAAGTTTTAAGGGGAGTAGGAATTCTATTAGAAAATTTCATAATTCAATATCTTGTAAAACCCTTTGGGGGCTAATAAAGACTTAAAAGGCAAAATCTGAGCCTTTCATCTATTATTTAACTATATTTCTCGTACAATCACCATCATCATCAACACATAGTTAAAATCCTGCACCAAAGCAAGGTCTGAGGAAGTCTGATAGTACACAGCCTTACCCCACATAGTAAAGAGGTTATTCCTCATACAATATTCCATGCAAATACTAAATGAACCTCAGAGGGTATTTCTAAAAGCACCTAAGGCAAAAAATAAGAAAATTTCACATACCTTTGAATGATAAGTATGGGCAGTTGAAAGTTGTGGTCATCTGTTTGAATTTTCCCCCCTCCAAAGTATCACAATTACCCTCCATCAATTTTAGGACTTCAACTCCATTAACCACAAATATCACAAAATTAACCATCCTAGCCCTACTGGACACATAACAACTTTTATGAGCCTTCTGCTTCAACCTGGTCCTCAAACTAGAATCATCTGATGGCCTGATACACAAATTATACAAGGTATTTTCTAAAACAAAATACACATCCCATAAAAGAAAATTCATCTAAAGTTAGAATTTTAAACCTGAGAATAAGTTCCCCATGACGAACACCATTTGTAATCCAATTCTTTAGCATTTCATAGTTGTCTGATGAGTTGTCTAACAAACTACGGGTATCATAGAGACAAAAGGAAGAAGAATTCCTAGGGATCATGTATTCATGAAGAAAAAAGGTCCCATCTCCAGTAGATGAATCATCTGAAGTAAGAAAAAAAATCATATGAAGGTTCTTTAAGGAAAAAGGTCCAGTTGCTAGACAATCAATAATTTTCCGTAAGGAACAATTTTCAATTCCCATTAAGAAACCATAATTAGGCTAATGAAAGTTCATAGTATCCAATTCTTTCACGAACAATGAACCAAATGACGTAACACATACATGAGACTTGTGCTCTTTCACAAGCAAAGATGCCATCTTCAAAGAATTTTGAAATCCTATTGATAAGACTGCTTTTTCCAGATCCTTTTGGACCAATCAATAATAGTGTTGTTGTGTCAGGAACATCATAGTTGCTCAATTTCAGGCCACCTACCTTTTCAACCCATCTTCCAGGAGAATAACTACAAAGCCAAAATTATCATATTCACAAATTTTGAACAAGTGATCAAATCAAATATGACCTTGAAAACAAATGGAGAAGTATATGATGTGTAATCAAACTATCAGTTAAATAGGGTTATACAGGCTTACAATAAGAAACAGGACAATCCTTTACATATAATAGGTCTTGTTTTGACACTAAAGCAGGTCCTTAAATTAATATTGCATGTCTAGCTCATAATACCAGGTTTTGATTTAACACGAAATTTAAGTCTTCAAATAAATATCATCTATCTCTTGCTTAGTTGGGAGGGACATTCTAGGAAGATGATACTTAGAATCCATGATTTCTAAGACAAAAGTCTTTTTAAGTTGACAGTTATTATTCCAAATACATCTTAATGTCTAACTCTATATCATGGATTCATAGCAGGATTGCATTTGAACCCAACTTAAAATCATTCACATCCATGTGAACCACAAAAATAGGGAGATATTTAACATTAGTCAAAGGTTTATCACTTCTAATGTTTATTTCCTTTTCAATGAATGTCTTCAGACCTAAATAAGCTACCTATCACATCAATTAAGGGTTTATCAATTTCTATTATTAATTTCCTTTTCAGTGGATGCCATATACCTAAATAAGAGAGCTAACATAATATTAGTGATTATTGTTAACAACAATGAAGCAAAACTAACAAAATTGTCTCCTCTCTCTCTTGTATTACTTTATTAAGTAATTGCAAAACAAGGTTGAACACAGCCTTTTGACAGGAATGAAAAAATATAATTACGTTAGCACTCTAAAACAATATTAATTGAGATCTATCCTAGTAGGGAGATTTATGTTATAATCAATGGATGCATAATTGAAAGCATCGGTGCATCTTAGGCCTAAGAGGAATGTTGCACTAGTAGCTTTGATGTATCAAATGGTTGTGAAGAATAATGCATATATGTACGGCAATCACAATACATCTACTAACCAAATGTTCTTTTAGTGCATTGTAGTAACGCTACCTCCAAAACAAATGGGTTAAACCTAAAATTGATTTGAATACCTCAAAATTATGCTTTTTGCTTTCTTCAAGCTTTGGCTTCCTTGAAGTAAGTGATCATAAGTCTTTAAAACATCCCGGTAAGTATTGAATCTTCTCTTTTTATTAGTTTGAATTTCCAAAAGATTTGGTGAAATCCGACGTTCTAGTTCTTCAAACACCAGTTCATGCTCCCTACTAGGTGTCTCATCCACTTCCTCAATTGCATCATCGATGATGGAACAAGAATCGGGCTTTGACTCTCTGTCATACCACGCAATTCAAGAATATATCGTTTAGTTCACCAAGAAACCAAAAGAAAAAAGGCCAAAAAAGTTAAAGTCAACCAGCTATACTTGTAGTTTGATGGTTTTGGTACTTCCAACCAACTGCAAGGCTTCGGTTTTGAGCGGCTAGTAGGGGGGAAAGGGTCTTAAGAAGTTGGCCATTAGGGTCCCATGTAACCGATAAAAAAAGGGAATTAAACTTTCTACTACAAAAGCACTTGAAACAAGGGCAATCAATCCAAATGGTTATCACTCAATTCACGAATAGCCTTGGAGACTAAATAGTTAGCAACCTACGATTCTAAATCCAAGTCCATTTTGTTCTCCTGGCTCACAAATCGCAACCCAAAAAGAAAAGAGAGTGATCAGGAACGCACAAACATTTAAAGCTAAATAAAGAGAAAACAGAAAGAGAACAAAGGATTAGCCATCGACACCTGCGATTAAAAGTTGGATCAAGCGAAAAAGATAGTTCTGAAAGTTCTCTATCGTCGAAGGATTCTTCATCTGCACTTAAACACCGTCCCAGTGGTACATCATTACTCAAACCCAGAAAAAAAAGAAGACAAAAAGCGAGAGAGAGAAAGAGATACCAACACATAAGTTCGAAGGCATTGCACGATCACCACCCATGCTAGGTTCGCCGCTTGTTGACTTGCTGGGAGACAAAGATTGTACCTTTTTCAGGCTATTCCAGTTGACACTAAGAAGTAACCCGCCGGAGCTTATATATATTATAAGGGGAGGTGGGATCATGCTGCTTAAAATTGTTTTTTCCCGTCACGGTAAGGGCAAAAAGGCCCCCTAACCATCGTTTTGATAAATAATAATAATGAAACAACCGAATAAAAAAAAGTTTTATTATACTTACTTTTTATATAATCATAAAAAATGAGAATATTTATGTCAATATTTGATATCCAATATTAGGAATAATAATTTAACTTTTTAATCATAGTTAATGATTTTATAATTTTTTATAAAACTTTTGATCAAAATATTTTGTATTTTATAAACAAATAATTAAAATTGTTTTTAATAATTTAATAAATTATTAATTTATAAATAATTGTGAATGATTTTATGATAAAAATAAAATTGAAGAATTAAAACAAAACTTATTTTGGTTGATATAATAACAATGAAATGAAATAAAATAAAATAATTATTTAAAATTTTAAATATAAAAGAGAAAATATGTAGTTTCAATAATAATATAATGATAAGAATTAATCAAATTAAGGTAATATCTTAACAATATTTTGATATATTATAATAATATCTATTATTTATTATTCTAATATTTGATTCTAAATTATATGCACATTAGTTAGCTATTCAAGAATATATTCTCATTCTTATCTATTTATCACTGGTCAACATTTGAACCTAAAATTTATCCTCAATAACTTTACCCTCATGCCCTTTCTCCCATTTTAACTGTTTGGAAATCATGTTTGGATTCCTCTCTGGCAACCTCTCTTTAACAATAATATGACTCTCTTTGTTGGCACATCTTCCTTAATCACGCAACACATCTTTTACTTGGCGACCTATCTTCTCCTGTTCATGTGACATCCCCTTTGTGGATGTTGAATTCCTCTATCGATGTTGCTTGTGTAGAGGTTAATGAGATTGTTGAGCCTAGTGAAAGTTCGAGCGTTAAGGTTTATTTGCCATTCTTTCACCATTTATTTCAATTGAGAAATTATATCTATTTTTAATTTATTTGATTTCGCATACTTAAGGATTATGGAATCCTTAATAATTTTGTGTTCCTACCATGTTTATATATAAATATAAATATTATACATCTCCAACTCGTTATAATGAATTTGATGTGGCAACAAAAGCTATGAGAATAGTTGCATAAGGTCAACGTTATTGTCTTCCATGACAAGCTACAAAAGCTTGAGTTAGTTGTTATTTATATAGACTTGATTGAATTTACTTTATATGACACGCATTATAGATATGAAAATATTCATAATGCAATGCTTTTTGTGTTATCCATCTCATATGAAAAGTGACATGCAATTCAAGATGCATTGTATTATCGTCATCATCATTTAATATATTTTGAGCTTAATATCAAGTTAGAGTTTAAATATGATAAACTTTGATTGATTTTCCATCATTTTAATTTTTTTTATCATTATATACAATGTTATATGTGTCATTTGTGTCATAATTCTAGTGATAGCTCCTAAAGTTATAGCATTCCTACTAGTTGCTAATACAATATTAACTTTTAAATACTCAAAATGTATTTTTCTATTGTAGTTTAAATTCCTTATTGACAATTTCTTGGAATGATCATAGTCATATGAGGAGATTATATGGATACCGCGAATATCGAGTAAGTTTTTATTTTAAATCAGTTTAAAAATGTTGTGTGTAATGTTTAAATAATAATAAAAAATTAGGATAGGAGATATTTTCAAATTGTATGACGATAAATTTATCGAGGGGTTATTAAAGTGATTCTTAAATTAAGGAAATAAGTATTGGTTCAGCCTGATTCTGGTGAGGCTGCATGTTGCCGTTTGGATCTATGAACTTGATTGTCTCTAACAAGGGTTCCTACAAAATAACACAAGGCACGCCGGGGGTTGGTCCGACGCTCAAGTTAGTCTTTTTGTGAGGGTTTTGGTTGCTGTAAAACAGAGAAAGTCCGGGTTCTAATCTCGTACCTCTATCATGGCAAAGTTATACCTTATATATGGAATAGATGCTAGGTTTAGGTCTTTACGTATGCATGGGAGACTTCCACCTGCGAGTG
>JANTPM010000009.1:6879564-6889777 GCA_025434745.1 Erythroxylum divaricatum
TGAGAAGACCCTTTCCATCGGAGATGGGATGTTACAAAACTCCTTACATTCTTCTGCATTTCTGCACTCCATGCTCGATCTCCATTATGATGCCACACCTATTGAATTATACCTAATACTTGTATTTGGTCTTTGCAATGCTTCAGTTGGGGCCTGTGCACTAGGATATTTGTTACTAACAATAAAATTACCACAACTAGTTGAATTAATTTCAATATGGTTGAGGTTCATTCAAAATTTCTACATGGAAATCATATTGTACATGTTTATCATCATGTCCATCATCATGTTCATCGAACATATTTATCATATTGTCCATCAACATGTTCATCAACATTTTTTCAACATATTCATGAGCTTTTGCTTTCACTTCTTTAGTAACAAATTCATCAATATAATCTCCATTATTCATAAGGTGCTCCTCTCCTTCAATTATAGATGATATGTTATGAGTAGGGATTGTAGTGTCTAAATTACGAGTTACATACACATCAATAATCCCACGAAATTTTATAAGATTTATTAGCTTAATAAAACTTTGGTTTGATTCAATAAGTCTTAATGCCTCTCTAAAGTTATAATCAAGTACCTTAAATTAAGCATTGTCAACTTGATGGTACATTGAATCTTTCTTTCTCTCACATATTTGCCTATAACTAAAATAGTTAATGTTAACATTTTTAAAGATACTTATTAAAATGATTGAATTATAAAATAGCCTTATACCTCTATACTAACCTATTATAAACTTGTTTATAGTTATTAGAAAATATTAAATGTAACATAATTCCATATATGCATTCTCATTATCAAAACATATCCCATAATGACATAACTTATAATATATAATAATTAACATAACCAGATTTCAAGTCAATTCATAATTTAGAGTTTACCATGCATTATTAGTCCAAGTTCTTATGTGTTTAGGGTGTGAGATAGTTTGGCTTGCTTCTAAAAAAAAAGACAAAAAGTTTTTGGAATTTAGATCCCAATGGCTAAGTCAAGTACCCTTCAAATAGATAAGTAACTATGTGATCAAGAAAGTAAAGAGATATTGTTATTGCTTAAGTTGATAATATAAATCCATACATGTCAATCTACAACAAAAAAAGATGGGTTTAAATGGCAAGGAATATTTCAGTCCACAGGATATTTTATACATTTAAATGAACATTGAAAAATGTTAATGGTGTTACTAGGAGTGCAAAACTTTATATAGAAGATTGTGGATAAAATATATAAAATATGTGCTTATTAATATTTAAGGAAATGAACACTTTGTAAATAACAGACACTCATACACTTGCATCAGTTTAAGTTTCAGTTTCAAATATAGACTTCTTGGAAAAATGTTTAATAAACATATGACATCATAAGTACAAAATAAAAAGTTTACATCCCCAACATACAATAGGAACTACGCAAGGTACGAATAAATTCATGCTTAACAAACTTAGGGACAAAGGCAAATCTACCACGATTGTCTCCATGACTTTATCATGAAACACAGGACCTAGTAAATAAATATATATGCATTTCCAACGATTAGGAGATGTGCTGCTAAAGATGGATTTAGATGTAATTTTTAGACGGTTGAATAAAGAAATTGAGACTGATTAAATTTATTAGAAACACGTAGCTCTGGAGTTTACTAAATGCTAAGGACCCATGTACTACTTAAAATTGAGTGATTGCAAATTTGGAATTCTATCGCCAACATTGACATGTTATTTTAAACATCATGTGTGTAACTAAACAGAACAAGAAATGAAGCAAGAGATGGATACAGATTAAGAAGAAATGAGATTTGACTATCATTTTTGCCTTCTAATGTACATATTTAAGTTATTGTACAAATCAAAATTGCTTGTGCCACTGCAGCACATGAACATATCCTATAATTTAATCTCTAAGCATCTCAACACTATCAATTTAAGATTGATCTCTCTTCTAGGTAAGTGTTTTTTCCAAAAGCCTGTGGGCCTTTCCAATACTTCTCATACAATAAAAACCCTACCAACAGTCCTCAAATACGTACCAAACATGGTGAGCATTATGCATCAATCTATTGCCAGAATAAATCGCTTCCAGCACATGGACTCAGAATCAGGTACCACTAAAAGAAATGAGGACTACTCCTCCTGTACCTTCACAAAAATGATTTGGGCAACACACCCCAGGCGAAAGAGACCTCGAATGCCAATATACACCAGTAGCATCCCATGAACAGAGAGGCAGAAACAAGACTTATATGTCAAGATCCAGTTGCCAGCACACCTCCTAGAAGATCCCTGAAATAATAGTCAAATGAAGGTATTTTGGAAATGGAAAATGCATCCACTTAGACCTATATCAGTATGGAATCACATATGGAAGAGCAACAATGTCTGCAGACTCTATGTGTTGAGGTTCTGCCCAGACTTGGGATGTTTTAGTTAAAGAAGAACTATCCTCTATCTTCTTTGACTTCACATTGGTGCTAAAGAGCCATTCCTGGTCACAGCTATCAGGCCATTCATCCATTGTAGGTACAGAAAGTATTTGCTTCAAATAATTTAAATCAGGATGTGGTGGTTTTTTATATGCTTCACCGTTCTCCTTAGCTGGTATAGTAGCAGAACACTGCCTTGGTTTGCAGACAATGGGTTGCAGAGATGCTATGGAACCATTAATTTTGTGCTCCTTAACATCAACTCCATGATTGTCAACAAGCACCTGCTTCTCAGATGCACACTGAAAAGCACTTTGGCATGGTTCCAACTTTCTTCCATTTTCAACGACCAGGTTGGAAAACAAGATTTGCCTTGCCAATTTATTAGGACGGTCCCCATTGCCTGTCAAACAATTTTAAAGCAGGGAAAATTAGTATGGAGCAAGACATTAATTGACTCATTCTCAATGCAGTGGCCCCAGTTAAACAAAAAACAAGGTTGCTATTGCTTCCAATAACAACTCTACATCAAGATCCAGTTAAAAATGTTCAGAAGTGGAATGACATACCGTTACTCATGCACCAAATAAGGTACTTAAACTGCACCATCCATAACTACAACATACATCTATTACCACAATTAGTGGCACACATCTACTATAAGTTCGAATCAACACACAGAAGTAGAGGTGCTGCACGGTGACCATGGTAGAAAACAGGAAAGAACTCACCAGGTACATATCCGTTGATCTCAACCTCCTTTCGCTTCCCAAAATTTCCCTCCACATGAGAATTCATGCTGTCCAACCTCGCAGCATCTGAGAATTGCGGAATCCGAAAGTCCAGTGAGTCCTTACTACTTTCTTTCAACTGAGGGCTCTGAATTTTTAATTTAGGCTGATCTTTTGTTGATTCATTCACCTCCTCCTTTTTCTCCTTCTTTTTCTTCTCCTTTTCTCGTTCTTTATTCTTTGATTTCTGATCTTTCTCATGATCTCTGAGTTTGTATTTGTCACCTTTATCATTATGTTCTTTGTGTTTGCTTTTCTCCTTCCCCTTGATAGCCTTCTCAGTGTCATTCTTATCCACCAATTTAGTAATTCCTTCAATTCTTTCTGGACCTGCACCTGGAAAACTTGGACCAAATCTTTTTTCCATACCTCTTGCATCAAGGTATCTTTTTCCATTGACCTTCTTACAATCTTCATTCTTATCCTTAATCTTTTGTTGTTCCTCGTTTTGATAGTAAGCAGGGTTATCCACTGCCTTTCCTTGCACCTCAGGGCTCTGTTGCTCTGGTGCAGCGATCTTCTGAACCATTTGACTACCTGACGCTCCATCTTCCTCCCTAATTCTTTTGGCCAGCTCCTGTACACACTCCGAATCATTGATCTCTTTATCAGGTAGGCTATTAAAACTGAACTTCCTTCCATTGTGAAACTCTGGCTGTCCTTCAAATCTTTTCTCATCAGAAACCTGCTTCTTCTCTTTATCCCTGTCCTTATCCTTGTCTTTGTGCTTCTCTTTTCGGTCTTTCTTTTCCTTGTGTTTTTCTTTGCTTCTATCTTTTTCCTTTTTCTCTTTAGCCTCTTTTTTCTCCTTCTCTTTCCTATCCTTTTTGTGTTTTTTCTCCTTGAGCTTCTCCTGTAAATTATATTCTAATTAGAGACAGAACAAACAGAATTATTCAGAGACTAGGAACTGGATGGTAGCAATCGTGCCAGCAGAATGTGTGTATGCTAAAAGTATGCTCAAACTAAAAATAATATGCAAGCTAAAATAGATTTCTTAGCCACAGGTCAACCATATTTGGTCTAACTCCCAAGTTCAAATATATACTAGTGTATGCAATAGTTAAAAAACCTAGATCTCAAAGAAAACAAGTTCGAAAAAATTATGCGGTGTCTTCATGGTGTTTTAAAAGGAAAAAGAACTAAAATAATTGTTGGAATCCACATATTAACTGAAGCAATGAGGAAAATCTGTTTAATAACTGTGAGAAGACAAGCCAGAAACCCCATTGCTTTTCACACAGCGGCTTAATCTGTTGAGTATTTCACCACTTTATGTAGCTCCCATGATTAGACATGGAGTCAGGAAAATTAAGCTAAGTTCACACACTTTAAACCTTCTTTCACAAGACAAGAGAGCTAATAAATGGATACAATGAAATCCATAAGAGTGATTAGAATATAAAGAGGAAATTTTATAAATTAAAAAAGAAGCATTAAATGAACTTCCATTGAGTCCGATAGGACATTTAGCTTAGATGACATATGTGGACCCATCTCGTATCATAGAAAAAGCAAATAAATTCAATACAAAGTATTGCAGAACAGGGTGATCCAAAGCATAGATCTCATAAGCAACAGAGGACATCTCTCATCTATTATCTTCTCATTACACAAAAGATCATATTAAGCTAAAGCTAATTAGCAAAAAGGCGCCACACTCAGAATGTAAAAGAATCAATCAAGCCTTCAGTTAAACCATGAGATTCTTGAACTATTGTGCAAAGTCTGCTTAATACTCGGGGAATGGCATAAATCAAAATAAACCTATAAGAAAAATTTCTTTACTAATAGGTCTTGAAGACCATAAGAACAAATGCAGAAATACAATATTAGAGAAATTAAGTCCACAATCAGGGAGGCATCAATAGATGCTTTAGTATCTTGAAATTTTTCATTAGGTACAGCTAAAACACAGGGAATGACCAGAATCATAATGAACTCAATTTTTTATCCAAGAAAATGTAGGTTTCCTCAATGGACAGATTTGAACGTAAAAAGTACATAGAACATGTTATGTATATCAGTCACTGCATCCGTAGAGCTACTCTCATTAAAACATTTCCTACTTACATCATATAAGCAATAAATGGCGTGATTATCGTAACCTCTCCATCTCAGACATCTTCAACTATAATGTTGGGTTTTTCTAATAGACTTCAAATACAAGATAAAGTGTATGCATCCAGACAACTAAAATGAACTACACAAAATCAATCTCATAACAATTAGAGGGATGAAATTATGTGCTGATGCTACACAGAGAAACAGACTTTTTGATTGAAATTATAATATTTAGTTCACAAAAAAACCAAAATCAAAGTATATTTTCTCAAAGGATTATTATTTATTGATAAACTAATGTCATTACTATCTAAATCCCTGGAAATCACATCTACTAACAATCTAGAAAAGTTTACAAAACCAAAATCAAAGTATATTTTTTCGCAGGATTATTATTTATTGATAAACTAATGTCTTTACCATCTATATCCCTGGAAATCCTATCTGCTAACAATCTAGAAAAGTTATCTTAAGCGAATTACTTTGTGCAATCCCTCAACTAAAGACATTTCGTAGTTTACCAAGTAAAGTTTTCAAAGAGCAAGCAGAAACTCAAATCTAACTATGAATTACCATACTGCTGGTACCACTGAGGCAGAAAAGCTAAAGAGAATAACTTCATTCAAGCACAGGTGCAGCTTATTAAAAACATATGTGTCCTTTTTAGAGATATTTCACATAATAGATAAAACGGGCTCTTAATTTTGATTATCAATAGCCCTTTCAAATTCCTAACAGCTGCCTAGCACTAACGATATCTGTAATCAGCTAAGTTAAATTAACATATTGTTTGTAAACGTTAGCTTCAAAGTCAGGTATGCAAAGGGGCAAATATTTAGGTGTGAGAAAATCTTCATGTCCTCTTCACTTCCTTGACAGCTGGAAATTAAAGGACGAAGTCTACCATGATGACAATCATCCGAATAACTACTAATGTTTTAAGTATTCAAGTTTACAGTACTTAGCTTCTGCTTTTCCCAACTACACTGAATATACAGCAACGATACAACTTGTGACAAGCATATATAGGTAGAGTAGAGCAATTTTAATTAAACGAAAAAGCAGCAAGTATCCATGAACCATATGAAACCTAAATTAGATTAACGCAACCCCCAATACCCCCAGGCATGTCAAGTACATAAATCTCTATGAAATTTCAAGTGAACGTCAGGTCCTGCAAATTTGAAGAGATCCAATGCAAAAATCAAGTGTGTATAACCTGTTCAAACTTCAAAGGAGAAATAAAACTAAGCTCCTGAACATGGTAATAATGCATGATAAAATGCACTTCTCTTTCTCCACTGGCAAGCCAAATAGTTACAAGTTAGCAAAATCTGTTTCAGAGATGTGTCAAGCTACTCTTTGCACTCCGTATAGGAAAGGTAGCTGGCCTAAGTTTTATTCATCAGTAAGGAGAATGTTAGTAACTAGTAATATAAGAAATGTTGCACATATATAGTCTGCAAAAAGCAAGCAGTTATGGTGCCAAATTATATGCCACATCATATTCCAGAATAACTCTAAATGATAATTTGAACCGTACAGTTTTTTCCTCTTTTGATTTCATCCATCTCATTCTTGTGTCACATAGCATAGTAGAGTTTTGATGGCTTTCATACATAACTAGAAACTTTGGTAAATCATTACAAGCATAAAGTCATTAGTCTAGTTAACACGCCATCCTCAACATAACCTGAAATGGTATTTCTTTGTTCATGATGAACACCCTAATACTGATATCTTTCAAGTTCTGCATAATTCCACCCCGAAAATTAATTCCGTATAAACCAAAAGGATCTTCCCTTTTCTCACATCTGAATGCCTTAAATGATGAGCAGCTCACGTGTTAAATTGATAAAGAAATTTAGAACAGTCAGAGAAATTATAGTGCAACGTTCAGCTTAGGTCAAAGCAAAGTTCTGCATAAGTCAAGCTAGCAATAGCAATTTACTAAAGGAAGATATTTCAACCTTTGCTAATAAGTCAGTATCATCAATTGTAGCCTTCTTTTCATATCCTGGAGGCGGAAATGGAAAGCAGCGAGACATTGCACGTGATCTTAGAAACAGAAAAGTGGGATAGGTCCACAAAGCAAAAAGCTTCTCTTAGTTTCCTGCACTGATGTTCCAGTAGAGGAACAGAGGAACAGCTATCATCCTGTCCATGCACCATGTCCCCGCAGTCATTTCCAGCTTGGAAATTACTCCATGATTTTTCAATATCACCTCCCTAACCGAAATCCCCTTATCAGAGATGAGGTTCAGCACTTGCAGAATCCCAGCTAGAACTTGAATCAGAACAGGACGACGTGGAAACCCTTAATGCTCGATCTTACTGTACCAGAAAATGAACTAACTTCTAAAATGTCCAGATAAATAGTAATCCAATCAAGCAAATTCCATGGAAAATATCTTCTGAGGCTCCAGAACAGTTTGATCTTGCTTGTTGGCTACTAGGACACTAGGGAAATCATAACCTGCCCATCATTTAAACCAATATCAGAAGCTTCCGTTAAACACAGGAATCAATAACTCAAAATCCGAAAACCGCACAGACCCATAAACTTGTTTTTATTCGAAAATTCCAAGGGTCTCAGGAATTGTTCCAAGGAAAATTCACGAAAATCTCTTGCTGCAAATTCAAGGCGCAGACTTTAGAATCACAGCTGCTGATCCAACAGCAAAACTTCTGACAGAGACAAACAGTAACCGAAAACAAAGTATACCATCCAATCCCCAGTTTCCGCAAAGGATATCTATATCTTTCTGATCATAACCCTAATCCTTCAAAAACCACAATTAGGGTTGGTTCCACTGAAGATCTGATGAAACCCTAGAATAGCACCAAGCAACAAAACCTAGGTTAAGCACACAACCCACTTAACAAAAACCCCAAATTCCAACATTTCAAGCCATCAGTAAAGAAATTCATCAGTAAAAAAGCTAGTTTAGAGAAAAAAAAAAAAGGAAGTGCTTTATGAACAAAAGCAGAAAGCTTTAATGGCAAAAACAGACGATGTTTCAGAGAAACAAAGAAGGGAAATTATGGGAAGACAGAAATTTATATTCTTTTAGTTTAGGTACAAAGTAGGCAATGCGAGTAAAATCACAAGGAAAAAACATTTGAAGAAGAAATGGGAAAAGTTTCCAAACTTCTTAATCGCTAGATCTCTCTCCTACCTGTCTGCTAATCTTTGAAATGTATTAAAATGGGTTTCTTTTGTGTGTTTTCAGATCTTCTATCATCAAATCTCAAATATGAAAAATCCGCTTGTTTTCTTAATGTGGGTTTTTTTGAGAATGTCTTGCCTTTTTGTTGTGAGGGTCTCTCTCTCTCTCTCTCTCTTTAAGTTATTGAGATTGTTTGTTCTCCAGTCCTGAAATTAAAAAAAAAAAGAAAAAGAAAAAAGAACTCCTAAAACTAAAAGGGAAGAGAAATTGAAAAGAATACTGGCAAAGGGTATTTATAAGAGGAGAGAAACTGAGGTAAGAGAGACGTGTCAAAAAGGAAGAATCCATATATTTGGAAAAGAGGATCTTAGCCAGTAGAGGCACGCACAGGTTCATCCCTCGCTTGCTCTTCCTCCTCTCATTCCCCATTTTTCCATTTGATTTTACAAATCCAGCTTTGACAAGCTGCGCACTAGTTTTTCATGCCAACTAAGTTCGCATGCATCGACTTGAGACATTTTTATCTTAAAACCATAGTGAGTTTTAATTAAGAATGGTACTGGTCCAGCAAAAGCGATTGTACTTTAATTAGTTTTATCTGATATCCTAAAAGTCAAAATTATTTTAAAATTCTGTCTACACATAAAAACAGAAAATGATGATGAAAAATAGAGGCAAGGGTGAAGTAGAATAAGAACGAATTTTTATTTGATATCCTAAAAGTCAATTATTTTAAAATTGATAATATAAACGTATAAAATATGATAAAATATGAATTATAATTATTACTTTATTTTAAATTTTAATCTTTTTCTTTTTTTTCCTTCAAACTTTTTTTGAAATTAACTTATCTCAACCACTAGTCGTGTAATTATTCGTCATCTAACAGTATCCATATAATATGTTAAAAAACCCTACAATTAGGGAGCTAACATTTCTTATCTAACCTTCTCTAAAATTACACGTAATTCTAATTAAATACCAATTAAAACCAAGTAAGATCCAATATCTAATATTGTTATTTATTGAATATTTCATATTTAATTATATAATTTATCAAGCTTAATAATCAAGTCCAACTCAATTAAGACACCTTATCTCTTCAAATCGTTCTTTGTATGTGACATATTAGGCTCTTGAATATGCTAGGAATGAATATAAATTATAACCTTAAATCATATTTAGAATTATAAAAATTAAACCATTTTAATTCATCTTTAATTCTCTAATTAAATAATTCATATTCATAGACATTATGCAACACTTTGATAAGTATAAATTGCATTATTTCGATCATTTAGTATGTGCTTAGGTTAGAATTGTGTTAGTTTCTTAATTATTTGTGATTTAAGTGTTTTTATGAGTTAGTACAAGCTTTTGAGCTTAATTATTATGTTTTTAAGGTACTTTGATGTGTTTGTTATTGTTTCAAGATCAACATCAAAGAACAGAGAAATTTCAGAGACATGTAGGCAAAAACAATCGCCCACAATCGTGACACAACAGGGCACGATTGTGACAAAAGCATTAGAGTTGGCCCACAATCATCACGATCATGGCAAGCATGTTGGAACCCCACCCTGGAGAGTCACGCAAACGACGTCCTAATTTCTTTTGGTTAGAAGCAGGCCACGATTATGGACCATATCCTAGGATTTTGTCACGATCATGGCATATGGGTCATCCATATGCCACAATCGTGATAAAATCCTAGGACATGGCCAACAACAGAGGACTCAAATGTGGCCTATGAT
>JANTPM010000009.1:6971889-6985868 GCA_025434745.1 Erythroxylum divaricatum
ATGTCAACAGTGGTTATGATGACTGATCCGAGTGGGAGCAATCAGATCAATCATGAATTTGTTTATGATGAACCTCAGTTAAGACAGTAATCGAGGAATAATTCCCCGACATCGTTTTGAGATTGAAAGAGAAATTAATATGATTATTTTGTAAGAGGAAGAAGAGCTAAGAAATGTAAATGAGATTTTTACTGATCCTGCTAAAGAAGAATGGATGAAAGCAATGATAGAAGAGATGACTTCTTTAATCTTAAATCAAGTATGAGACTTGGTTGATCTCCCTGAAGGGCATAAAGCAATTAGGAACAAGTGGGTTCTAAAAATTAAGTGAAAATTTGATGGCAATATCGAAAGATATAAAGCACAACTTGTAACAAAAGAATACACACAACAGGAGGAAATTGGTTACGAGAAAACTTTTTCACCTGTTGTAAAGTCTGCTTCAATCCATCTTATTCTGGCTATAGTAGCCAGTATAGATCTTGAATTATATTAAATGGATGTAAAAAATGCTTTTCTCAATGGCGAATTAGATGAAGAAATCTATATGGAACAACCTGAAAGTTTCATCAAAGCAGGTCGAGAAAATAAAGTATGTCGGTTATTAAAATCAATATATGGCCTAAAGCAACCTTCAAGACAATGGTATATTCGTTTTCATAATGCAATCATTTCGTATGATTTTCAAATGATCGATGAAGACCATTATGTGTATATTAAGAGATCCAAAGATAAATTCGCGATTTTATCTTTATACGTGGATGATATATTGATTGCTTGTAATGAATGTGTGTTTCTTATGCAAATAAAATATTGGTTATCATCTGAATTTGAAATGAAAGACATAGGTGAAGCGGCATACATTCTTTGAGTCAAGATTTCAAGAGACCGTTCAAAGATATTGTTATCGCTTTCACAAGCGATGTACATTCAAAGAATTCTTGAACGATTCCATATGCAAGATTGCAAACCAATTGATAATTCTATTGTTAAAAATGAAGGCCTTAGTAAGAGAAATTGCCCATCAATGTCACAAGAAAGGGAATAAACGAAAAATGTTCCCTATTCTAGTGTAGTTGGAAGTCTTATGTACTCAATGATGTGTACAAGACCAGATATTTGTTACACTATTGGGATGGTGAGCAGATATCAATCAAATCTAGGCTAAGCACATTGGAAAGCAGTAAAGAGAATATTGAGGTATCTAAAGGGAACTATGGACTATGCATTATGTTATCAAGGCAATGATTTATGTATATAAGAGTATACAGATGTAGATTGGGGAGGAGATTTAGATGAAAGAAAATCTACCTCAGGATATGTATTCATACTAAACCATGGAGCAATATTATGGAAAAGTAAGAAACAATCTTACGTTACATTATCCACAATGGAAGCTGAATTTATAGCATTATCAACTACAGTACAAGAGGTTGTGTGACTTCATCAATTTTTTTTGCATTTGGGAGTCACTAAAAGCGAAATTAATCCAGTGACCATCAACTGCGATAGTCAAGCTGCAATCGTTTGTACTAAATACCCCAAATTTCATTGTAAGATAAAGCACATAGATACTAAGTATAATTATGTGAAAGATATAGTTGCATGAGGAGAAGTGAACATGAGATATATATCTACGCAAGATATGATTGCAGACCCAATGACAAAGCCAATTTCTAGAGATATATACATTGGACATGTAAAGTCACTAGGACTACTGATAAACATTTCTCTATGTATGTTCACTCTGTCTAATGTCATATGTTTGGATATACTGTATGATGAAGATTATACATTGTGTATCATGATTCATGAATATATGTGTTTACGTATAAATATATTTAGGGATGAATCATAAGTATATGAGACAGATTATAGATTGGTCCTCTCACACGAAAAATCACCTCTAGTGTTTATACTCGCTAGAGATTAGGCATGTTTAAAGTTTATTATCTAGGTGATAATCGGAAGAGAGAAACTTAAACCATAAATGCCACAAAGAAATTGGTTAAACATGATTTGTTAATCAATATATCTATCTTACGTTGCCAGATGTGAGTTCTGAACAGGTTTTTTTAGTAGATAAGTGAACTCAAGTTAAACATTAAGTTTGGACTATCATCTGTATGATATTTTTTGAATGAAAGATGCTCAAGTTAAACAAAGTGGGTAAATACTGTAGCACATGACTTGTACCATATGTGCACAACTGACTACAAAAAGGATTAATGTAAGTCACAAGATCTCATCTTACATTGTGTGAGACCCTTAAGGTTAAGAAGAAACTTAACATATACCCTTATGACTCTTGTTTCATTCTTGAGAATTGAATTTAAAGTTTTCTACTTTAGGTTATTGCCAAAAGATCATGCAAGATGCGATCCTATGGAATAATTCTAGGAAAGCAAATTAAATTTAATTCAAAAGAGAATTGAGAACAGAAGAAGGTCATTTATTTATTTTTCATTGACTTGCATGAAAAGCATTCATTGATGGCCATCGTCTCTTTAGTAGAGAACTTAAATACATTCATGACATAAGACACTAAAGGAGATCAAAGAAAAGTGCAAATGCGAGATATGATCTAAGGTATAACATACAATATCTACTCAAGGACTCATAAGTCCCAGGATAAATTTGTTAAATCGAGATGTCATATACTCCTAACAAATATATGGCACTATGCTCTCGTCGTATGCTGGTCATCTTGGTTATTGAACAAGTATGAGAATTACAGACTTAGTTTTTAAGATTAAACTCATCATGTGTGAGTGGGAGATATAAGTTATTACACCCATAAAGGATAAAATAGTACTTAGACTCTTGAAATAACTACCAAAGGTAGTTATATGATAGTAGTTATATGGAGACCAATTTAAAACAAACAAAAGAGATATACATTGGTGATGTATGTTGAAAGTTTTTTGACTTCTTCTATGAAATAAAGAGAAGAGTATAAACAAAAGATCTCTACAGTAAATTGGCAATGAACAATTTTTAAACCAGTGGAATTATAACGGGAATCCAAGTATGTGATTCTTTGTTTATTATATGCATATACAAATGATCCTGTCTAACATGATCTATGTGATTGTGTTTTATCATGTTTATTTTTCTAACACAAGGTGGGTACAACGAGCGCTTATCCTAGCGCATGATATTGTTGGGTGCTATCTGTGTCATTCAGGGTTCAACTCAGTGATTAAAGCCTTGGTTAATGATTGTCAATTGGCTCCGCTGCCACAAAAAGGAGATCAGTTCCTTAACTCAAAGCTTGTAGCTAGAGACATGAAACCTGGGTTTGAAATCAACCGAAGAGAGGAAGATGGGTACTTTGGGAAGGATGACATTTTTTAGGCTATAAAAAGTGTAATGGTAGATGTTGAAAAGGAGCCTGGCAAGACCATTAGGGAAAATCACATGAAGTGGAAGGAATTTCAGTTGAATGGAGAGATGGAGAATAAATATGCTACAGAGTTGGCAACACAATTGAAAGCCATTGTTTAAAAATTTGTAGCACGACTTGTGGTCTTATTTAATCTCTGCAGCTTCTGGTTTCTACTTTTCAATAAAAATGGAACTTTGATTTCTGGTAAGAAGATAGTTGGATCCTACTTATTCCCTAAATTGAGATTGAAATCGCTCTCGCAGTGTGATATCAAATTTATTTGATACCCTATCGAGAAGAGATGTTGTGCTATTTATCAGTTTTTTTTAGTTTGTTGACAAAAAGTTAACTTTTTGACTATCTTAAAGAGTTAACTTTTTATACCCTCTTTTCATAATTTTTAAATTATGATATATATTATATCTGTGTTATACTATAATTATAGATTTTTTATTTTATTAAATAATAAAATTTATACATATTATATAAAAATACTAATATGATGTAATTCGCTACATCATTTATATTAATAAAGAATTTAACGTTAGATGATGATGATGATGATGATGATGATGGTGATGATGATGATGATGATTATTATTATTATTATATTTTTATTTTTATTTTTATTAATGTTATAAACTTAATTTTTGTAAAATTAAATATCTAAATTCTTATAAGAATATTCAACGAAATACTAAGAAATATAATATTCAGGTCTTTATAGTTTCTTTTAAATCATGTCATTATAAGTTATTTTACACATCAAGAGTTACTTTTACCAAACATTCCTAATAAACAACTGATATTTTTCGCTAGTCAAATCAGCTGATATAATCAACTATCAACTAATCGCTGATAGAATCAACTAACAATTAATACAATTCGTTTTTTGCCAAACATGACCTAATTCTGAGCTAACAAATCTCATCCATTCACTTCTATGTCTCATCTCTTTCCCTAGGTTATATCATTATTAGAGGTGGTTGGTTTGCACGGAAGAATGGTAATAAGAATGAGAATGAATATAATGGAGAATGAAAATGAATATTATTATTATTATTATGGTTGGTTAAGAGGAATAAATAATTACCATTATCATTGATAGGTGTTAATTCGTAAAAAATATTAATAATTACAATATATTGATTAATGAATGAATTATATTTTAATTAACTATATTGTAACTAATTAATTAATTATATTTTAATTAATTAATAAATAATAATATAGTTAATTATATTGTAATTTACTATATTTTAATTAAAGAATGAATTACATTTTAATTAATTTATTAATAATTATATTTTAATTGATTAGTTAATTATATTTAATTAATTAATATTAAAAAAATTAAAAAGTCGCTATTAAGAAAATAGTTTCATTTCTCTATTAAATAGAAGGTATGGTGGATTCCTTAAAAGTAAAATATCAAACTATTATCTCTATAATCATAATCAACAACTAGCCACCAACTTTTCATTCAATACCTATTAAACTATTTCCAAACTCATCAACTAGTTATCCCTTTAATCTTTTGATACTTTTGTAGGAGGTAGGAGATTGTGGTCTCTCTTTATAAAAAACATGAACATGGACATAATATTATCTTCCTTAGTTTCTACTGTTAATAAAGCTCAAGAGGGAGGCGTGGAGTCACCAAAACTTCAAGAGGTTTTTCTTTGAACAGGGCAATACGTAAGCCCGCAGTCATGTCAATTGGCTCATCTGATGGTTTGTGGAAGTTAAATGCCTGAAGTAACTTTGCAAGTGCCAATGACATCTCTTGCATTGCTAGGTTGACTCCAGGACATGACCGTCTTCCTGAGCTAAATGGAAGAAACTCAAAATGCTGACCATAAACATCAACATCTGCTTTTGTTGTCAGAAATCTTTCGGGCATGAACTCCTTCGGATTTGACCAGAACTTTGGATCTTTTTGCACCTTCCATATGTTGGCAAATAAGCGAGTCCCTTTTGGGATAAAATGTCCACCAAGATAACAATCTTCTATAGACTCGTGCGGAATTGCTAGTGGACCAGGTGGGTACAATCGTAAGGTTTCTTTGATAATGGCTTGGATGTACAATAAACTCTCCACGTCCACTTCATTCACTAATCGATCTCTACCAACTTTTTGGTCAATCTCTTCCTGAGCATGCTTCAATACTTGTTTATTGTTTAACAAGTTACTAAAGATCCATATGAGAGTCATAGATGACGTATCTGAGCCCGCTGTCAAAAAAGTCTAACAAAACGATTGAAATTAAGATGTGATATTTTGGTTTTCAATATATCTTTAAGTTAATTTTATTAAAAATATTTTAAAATTATACATCCTTGAAATTTAGACAAAAATTACCCTTTTAAATATTCAGAAATTTTAACTCAAATTTAAACTCAACAATAAATTAGACTGCTTAAGTTTAACTTTTTTCTCTATTATTTTTAGTTAAATTTATGTTGAGTGTTAGTTTGATTTTAAAGTATTTATAAATTAAGGTAAAATATAACGTACCATTATTGTTGCCTTGATAATGGTATCTTTTTTATGGCCATGGGTGGTATCATCCTCCACGGTAGAGAGCATGAGATCGATGATATCTTTATCCGAATCGCTACTCTTCGACTTGTGTCCCTCAATCCATTTTTCTATGATTGCGCCCAATTTCTCAGAGATATGCTTCATGCGTTTCATTGCTCCTCCAAAATCAAACCAGCCTAAGAAAGGGATGAGATCTCCAGGAACTGCTCTCCCCATATCTTCCATGAATTCCCTGATAGTTTTACCCACCTGTGTATCGTGATTATCTTGGTTGTTGACATTTCCGTCGACGTTCCTCTCGAAGAATCTCTGCCTTGATATCATTAAAGTAATGATATTGAAGGTTAATTCTTCAAGCCATTCACTCAGCAAAATCTTAACTGGACGATGCTCATTCCTCTTGCTCAACATAAACATGTCGTTAATCAATTGGTTAACCTCGGACACCTGGTAATGCCTCAGTGATTTGAGCCTGTTGATGGAGAGAAGCTCCGTCACCGCCAGCTTACGCATCTCTCGCCAATATTTTCCATATGGTGCGAAACCGAATGCCGATGAATTGTAACCGAGGAACTTGCCTTGAGATGTATTTGGGCGTGAAGCGAAACTTTTGTCACAAGTGGTGAAAAACTCCTTAAGTAACTCGGTACTGCTCACCACTACCGTTGGGTGTACTCCCATCCTGATTGAGAAGATGGGACCATATTTATCCGCCATGGACGAAAAGGTTTCAGCTAGGTTTTTGGTTCCAGCAAGTCGATGAAGATGACCTATAATTGGTAAGCCACCTGGTACTTCTGGTACAAGATTGCGCCTTTCGGTTTTCCCATGATTGCACTTTTTGGACCACCATAGAGTACAAAAGATCATGAACACCAAAGCCCCAAAAATTTGTAATATATGTGATGACGAAGAGTAATCCATGAGATAGGGAAAAAACAGATGAGTGTTATTATGAGTTGAGAAGTTCATGGGAGACACTGAAGATCCTGGTACCCCTTATATACTGAAACTATGTGGTAAGCACTCAAACTTCGAGTCAGATTTTTGGTGCTGTTAGAAGTTGACTGAAACGGTGTTTATTACTTTTCTCAAAACACAGATCAATTGAATTATCAACCGAGGCCGAGGGCGAAAAAGACAGGCGGAATGTTATGAGACCGATGATTTCTCCAAGAAGTTAGAAAATAAGAACCGCAAGACTAACTGCTCGAACTTTTTGACTATACTCACTAATAGTTGCGTAACCTCGTTAATAGGTAGATGTAAAAGCGATTAAAATAAACTTAGATATTTTAAATGGTTCTATTTGGCCTACAAATATTAGTAAAGAATTATTTAATTATTTTGGTACTAAATGAAAAATCTACTTAATTTATTGAAATACTAAACGTGTTATTTAAATTTGTAAAAAAAAACACTTAATATAATAAAAAAATTCACCCAATTTAGAGAATATTACATTTATAATATTGCATTTATCTTAGTGTAAAATACATTGAATTTAATGATAAATTTATATTATCAAATCAAAATTATACATTTTACATTATGTAATGACAAGATTTTTATTAAATAATAACTTTAATCTATATAGATCAAACAAAGTAAATGTCAATTTATTTTACTATAAAATATAGTGTCTATTTTTTGTGAGTAGATAAGAAGAGATTTAAATTGAATTTTGAAACATTTCAAGGAGAGCAATTTACAACATTAGCTCCATTTTCATCAAATAGAAAAATTTTCCACAAATACACTAGCTAGATAAATTACCCAAAGAATGCTTAAGAAGTCAGTAGTAGGAATTCACGATATGACAAAGAAAAAGACATGGACTTGGATATTTTTTTATCACATATTTAATAAATTCAAACTATAAGAAATAAATATGGACAGGTTCTTCATATTCATATGCATCATTAATCACATATGATTAAATTCTACCTGCTAAAAAAAATTTTAAGAAAATTCTTTTCTATCTATATAGAAATATAATTAATCGGATGATATTCATTAGCCATTTGAATTAGAATTTATTTCTTATATAAATAATTTAAATTGCCAACTACTCTCATAATTAAATGTCTAATGATGTAACCTAAACTCATTAGGTGTGTTTATGCCTTATATATGATGGCTTTATCAATTTAATTTCTACAGTATCTCATGCTTTTCCAATAACCTGTTGGACCATTATACATCTACTAGGAATTTATGGAATCTTAATTAATGCTTTTGCTCTTAATTATCTCCTTAATAATAAACTTAAAACTTACCTCAACTCTGGTCATCAAAAATATTAGAGGTGATTGCTCGTGTAAGAAGGCCAATGTTTTGTCAGTTTGATATACCTTTTGATTTATACATAAAATATATCATATAAAGTCAACATGTTTTAAAATTAAGTACCATGCAATGCTTATTACTTAACAAACAATGTGAACTTATATTCTTTTAGACATGAAAATATATTGAATAAACATTAATAAAGAAATGTTAATCAATTTGATTTCAATATTTGTATAGTTTTATTAACTTCCCATGCTCAATGTATGCATCATGAGAAACTGATTTTATTATTGGGTCTACCACTATATCTTGTGAAAATATATACTTTATAGTTACTTCTCCTCACAAAATTATATCTTTCACATAATGATTTTGGTATCTATATGTTTAGCTTTACAATAAAATTTTGGGTCTTTAGTATAAGTGGCTGTTGCAGGATTATCACAATTGATTATTGCTGGATCAATCTCAGTTTAAACGATTCCTAAATTAACTAGTAATCATCTAATCTGTATGATTTCTTATAATGCTACTGAAAATGTTATAAATTTAGCTTCCATTATGGATAAGGCAACACATGGTTATTTTTTTACTTTTTCACCATATAACACTATTATTAAGTAAGTAAACAAATTCGTAGGTAGACTTTCTCTCGTCTAAAGCTCCTCCCCGATTTGCATTTATATACCCTTATAAATATAGGTCGTTACCTAGATAATTCAATGTATAATCAACATTACATTTTAATATCTTAATATTCTTTTCACCACTTTCTAATGTGCACATCCTAAGTTTGATTAAGTTTTCTCATCATTTTAACATTGTAATAAATATTAAGAGTTCTAATTGCTCTAGAATAGGGAATGATCTTTTGAAATGTTAACTCCATGAATACATGTAGCTTCAACCATGTCTTTCTTCTCAAATTTGGATGATAATAGGGAATGAACTTTTGAAATGTTAATTAAAGAATATGTGTAGCCTCACCCATTTCTTTCTTCTCAAATTTGGATGATAACCATTCTATGATTTTCTTAACAAACTTATATCCATTGTAAGCAATGAAAATTTCATCTACATATAAAGATGAAATCACAAATTTATCTTTGAATCTCTTATATATAAATAGTGGTCTTTATTAAGGATATGAAAATCATATGAAATACTTACCTTATAAAAATGAATGTGCCATTATCTTAAGAACTACATTATACCATAAATTGATTTTAATAATCAACATACTTTATGTTCTTGGCTCATCTCAATGAAACCTACATGTTGTTGCATATAGATATCTTCTTCTTATTCTTTATTTAAAAAATGTAGTCTTTACATCTATTTGATGTAATTCAAGAACTAGTCTAACTCTTATACTCGTGATTAGACAAATTGAAGTGAACCTCGCAAGATGTGAAAATGTCTCATCATGATCAATTCCCTCTTATTGTGTATATTTTTTAACCACGAGGCATCACTTATATCTTTTGGTACTATCATAAGCTTTCCATTTTACTATGAGTACCCCCTTTGTTCCTATTAGCTTTACGCACATTAGGGAGATTAACCAAGTCTCATACTTGACTTAAGCTTAAAATACTCATTTCTTCTTTCACTACTTTCATCCTTCTTCTTTAGTAGGACCAGTAAGAGCCTTACATAAGTTCCTTAGCTTATCCTCTTCTTATAAGATATTTATGTGAATTTCATCTTTGATTTCAAAATAATATCATGGAATTATTCTGTAAATACTTTGAGTAAATGAGATTCATACGAAACATATTCACAAGCATCCTATTCACTCTCACTCATATCAGATACGTTAGGTAAACTTTTGGTGGGCTGTAACCTTAGTTAATCTTAAGCTAACCTTCAAGTTCTAAAGTACTCCAACTAGAATAAAATCCTTTAAGAATCCCTATAATAGAATAATTATAATTAAGATTCTCACATAAAAATTGGTCTTTTCTTATTTCACCTTACATTGGAATGTCATATTTTGAAGATGTGACCTCTCATAATTCATATTAAGTTTTTTCTTTATTACCTTATTCACTTATGAATGCATATCCTTTTGATTGTTTATATTATTTAATACAAATAATTTTCTTCCCTCTTGTGACAAGTTCCCAATACTTGTGATGGTGGTCAAGGACGTAGGTAGCACATCTTTATAGTCTTAGATTATTTCATTCATGCATGTGATGCAACAAAATGGAATATAATTTGGTTATGTCCACTTTCAAATTTTGTTGTTCATGGGAACAATAGGATTTAACTATGTCTAATGATTTTAGGTTGTCTTTGTTCCTCAAGGTTTCAATGTTGCCTTTTTTTTCCTCGTTTGATAATGGGGACTTTTATTCTTCTATGAATTCTAACATGTAACGTGCATCTTTATGGTATATTGACTAAAATTAATAATAGCCATTCTTTGTCTTTCTAAAATTCCTATTAACTATCTTTTCTTCTGCCTTGTTTGTATAAGACTTGAAAACCTACTAAGCACCTATTTGGTTGAGGTTTTTGAGGGTAGAAACGTACTTTTTTTCACCGCATAAACTATTTTTAAGAAAAATAAGTGTTTGAATGTACAATCTAAAAGTACTTTTTAAATAGAAATGACTTTTTTAAAAACTAAAATATAACTTTTTAAGAAGCTCAAATTTGAAGGTTTTCATAAATGCTCCTCATTTTAGTTTTTTCTGGTAGACTTTTTTCCATCATTTACATTTATATTATATCCAACGTTTGCATTTATTGCAGATCTTCCAGTTGTGTCGAATGTGGTTTGAATGTGGAAGATTATTTTTCCAAACACTGGGTTTTAGAAACTCATTGCTTGCATCTTTTGTGCTTGTGTGTCTTCTAGAAATTTATGTTTTTGGTGAATGTATATTTTTTTTGGGTTACGTTTCTTGTGTTGTGTATAAACGTTATTTGGGTGTTATATGCGTTTGATTGTTGAGGTTGAAAATCAAGAAGCTCTGTGCGTTTTTTAATATGGATTTTAGAAAATGTTTTAACTTTAGAATTGTTCTGAATTTTTAGAATAATTGTTTGCATTTTTTCTTGAATTCTGGTTGATTCTATATGTTGGTGTTGCTCTATCTCGATGAACATCACTAGTGGTTGGCAGTTGCCCTCTGTCGCCACGAGCCACAGAAACAGTGGTGAGATCGCCACTGGTCGAGGGCGACAATCACCCATAAACCTATGACAATAGTCGCCCAATTTAGTGGGCAAAACACGCCCACACAAGGAAGCGTCTAGCGTGAGTAGATGGGAGTGGACGCCGAAGGAAAATGTGATTAAAAAAAACATGAAGCTTCATACGGTAATTATCCCTGATCTTCAGAAAGTTCCTATTGTCTTCTTTAATTTTTTTGATGAACAATGATTTTCAGGTTTCAAACAGCCATTGGTAGCTTGCTGTGGTTATGGAGGACCGCCATTGAATTTCGACAATAGGGTTGCTTGTGAAGAAACCAAGATATTGAATGGGAGCAAAGTTACAGGAAGTCCTTGCAACAGTACTGCAGAATATGTAAATTAGGATGGGAACCATTATATAGAAGGAGCTAACAAAGTTGTTTCAGAACAAATAATAGCTAACAAAGTTGTTTCAGAACAAATAATAGCAGAAATTACAATGACAAAATCCTCCCGGTAAGAAAAATAAAAAAGCATTCTTTGGCAAGTCAAATCCAAGTTTATATTTCTTCTGCTTTTGTTAGAAAGACAACGAATCAAGTTGCTTATACGATAGCTAAGGTAACTAATTTTATACCTGATTTTCAATGGGGAGGTATGCCTTCCTTTTTTATATGACGTTTTATCTATAGATATCAATAATACGCGCTGAGTGTAATCATTACCATTAAAAAAAATCCAAGTTATAGAGTTTCATGATAAATTAATAAGTTGAAATATTCAAGCTTTGGTAGGAAGTTGGAACTCAATAAAATGATGCTACTTCTGCTCTTCAAGCCATTTCCTATTGCCACCAGTTAGACATTTTATTTTTCATTTAACCTCAAACTCAAACACATCCGAATTTATCCACAAATCCTATTATTTACTATCAAGAAGATAGGTTCCTAATAATTTTTAATTAAAATTGATGATTTTCCAGGAAAAAATAGATAAAGGGAAAACAATATGTGCTTTTGTGATAATAAGCAATTTAAATTTAGAATATAAAAATTAATTGGCTTTGGATCTTTCTCTATCCAAAATAGATAAAAGCACACGAACACTCCTTTTCTCTTCTAAAATAATTTTTATTATAAAATAAAGTATAGTTAAAATTTATAAATGTATTTTTTATTTTTATGTTGTCAAACAGTCTACTGTATGAAGCTCTTTCAAAAAAGCTATTTTTTTAATTGACAACCAAACAGTCTACTAGTTTCTTAGAAAAGCACTTTTCAGAAAAGTTCTACTGACAAAAGCTCTACTAATATAAGCTTATCCAAACAGGCATCCAGTTATGGATAAAATTGCCCAGAAGATTATTGATACACATGATAAAAATAATCAATGCTTATCTTTTTGTATTAAATTGGATATTATGACGAGTTTAATAATTATCACTTTTTTTTGGATAAATAATGGAAAACAATCAATCCAACACAAACACAAATTTCAATTTAATTTGATAATGATCATAATTAAGATGCATAAGTATCTAATTCTGATACCATTTGTAAGAAACTAAAACATAAATAAGTAGAATTTTGTCATATTCATATGCATCATTAATGACCTCACTTATTTACATATTAATAAATTCCATTGAATAAACAAGCCGTGTGAAAGAACTTGATGCAACATGAACTTATTATGTATGTCTATGTCTATCATAAATCCTTACCTAAAATATAATAAAATTTGTAATGAAAGTTTTATTGAAACGCGGGGTTTACTTAACGAGGTTTAGTAGTACATAATTTTATCCATACATAATAGAGAATGTATTTTCAAAATAAAAATTATTATCAAATATGCTAGAAAAGATTTTGAATTTCAATAATATGCTTGAGCCAAATACTATTACTTAATTTTTCATACTTTAATTTTGTTTATACAATTTTAGGCTCGATGCCATTACGGGGAAGGAGGCAATGACATCATGCTACAAGGCTGACTGGCAAGTGTTTCATAATTCGCCAAGACATCAATTGGATATGTACAAGACAGAAACTCTTCCCCAACCTTTCATTTATTTGTCGTGGTAGTAGAAAACTTAATTCGGCAGTCAGAGAGACAATTTCGGGTCGTTAAGTCAAATAAAAGAATCCAAAGCCAATCCTAGTTGGTCGTCGGTTGAATATATATTTAACAATCAAAATAGGGTCTGGAGAAATCTCCCATTTGAGTGCTATATTAAACATAAAACTTTCCCAGTTATATGGAGTCACTCTAAATTAGTAAAAGAGGATATTTAACGTCAAAATTTAGGTTTTGAGAGATTGAAGGTTTATATGTTAAGAAAATAAATAGCTTAATGTTTATCCCACTATTTAATGCGATAAATCCAACCAGTGCAATCAAAGCATTCATAGTTGAGCATCAACTGCACTTACAGTCAATGGCAAATATGAACCGCAACTTCTTGCCAATCAGAGTGGAAATTTCTGTTGAATTTTCCAAGACGCACGCCAAGGGAGAAAAATATGGTTTTGGGGGACCATTCTTCAACCTCTGACAAACCACACCTTTGAATTAATCGGCCGCCCAAGTAGAATCGTCAAG
>JANTPM010000009.1:7011492-7022272 GCA_025434745.1 Erythroxylum divaricatum
AAATGTAAACTCTATCTTATGTTATCTTGTTAGATCTTATCTTATCAGTTAGAATCCTATTTGGATGGGGGTGTCATTCAATTGGTTTATGTTATCTTATCTGATAGGATAGACGTGATCTTTGGTAGTACAGATTTAGTGAAAATCTGTGACTCCAGGCTTGGGTGCCTATATATAGCTCATTCGAGCTTTGCTCTTCTCATTATTCGGTAGATCAATCAAAGAGAGAATTCTTTGTATTCTTTGAGGGAAAGTAATATAAAGTTGGTCTTTTGACCGTATCTCTGTGTGTTCTTTTGTTGTTTATATTTCTTTATTGCTTCCGCGTTGTTTCTTTGAGTATGTGCGAGGTAAACACTTCGAGGGTTGGGGAAAGGCTGAGTCTTACTTTAACGGATCTAAGTGAGACTGTCGTGCAAAGGGTGTGAGCGAGAAACTTTGGGTAAAAGTTTGAGTTCCTAGAAAATCTTTGTAACAGATGCCATATTAAGTTTTTGATTCAATTTTTAGAAAGTTAATAAATATTTTTTTCATCATAAAAAGTTATTTTTAAGAAAACTAAAATTTTTATTTTTAAAGAAACTGGATGCTTGATTGTAAAATTTAAAAGCATTTCTTTTATAGAAATAGCTTTTTTGGAAGTTAAAATATAACTTTTTAAGAAACTCTAATTTGAAGCTTTTCATAAAAATGTTTTTTAGGTAGATTTTTCATACTAATCAATGAGATTTTTTTAGTCCTATTTATCTTTATGTTTTATACATGATCTTCATAATACCCACAAACACATCTTTACATTTATTTTGAGATTTATATAATATTATTTGACTTTTTTATATGTTTTAATATTTATTTTTATATTAGTTTTATTTATGTTATAATTCATATACAAGATTTGGTTATATATATTTTTATTTATGTTTTATATTATATAATAATTAATATATTGTACTTTGTCTATTGTTTAATATATTTTAAATAATATTTATATGCATAAATAATTTTTATTACCAAATAAAATATAGTTAAAATTAAAAGTGAATTTTATTTTTATGTTGCCAAACATTCTATTATATGAAGCTCTTTAAAAAAAACTCTTTTTTTAAATAACAACCAAACAGTCAACTGATTTCTTAAAAAAACTCTTTTTAGAAAACCCTACTGATATAAGCTCATCTAAACAGATATTAAGACTATTATCGTGTTACATCCTACTATTATATGCGTTCATCCCTAAAAAGCAACACATTTCGTTGGAATAGACTCGAGGAGGGACTGCATCCATTAAATACATTATTCCAGATTTTGACTTTAATTTTGGCGAGAACTCTATTATTCGAGAATATAAACGATATACACAATTGTGATAAATTAAATTTTGCAAAGTTCCGGGATCTATTACCGGTCAGAATTGGACCATAACGAACTTTTGATCTAGACCGGCACAAAATTCGATGTTTTGAAATTGATCACAGGTCTATCACTAAATATATTAAAATTTGTTTTCTTATTTTATTTATTTTCATTGAAGTAATATTAACATACGCAAATTATTTTGATAGTTCTTAATCTTAAAAATGATATAATATAGTAGAAATGTAAATACATATATGCTCTCTCAACTTATTTATTTAACTAAAATAGCATATTTTACATATCTTTATATTCAAATTCATTAAAAAAAGATTATGCAAAGATATATACACTAACTTTTATGTACTACCATGTTTTAATTTATTAAATTGTTTTGTAAATAAAATAGAATGCTAAAAGCACTTTAGAATTTCAAAAATTAGAAATTTAATAGAGACAAAAATATTTATAAAATCTTATTTTATTTATTTAATTATTCAAAATTTTAATTAATTTATAAATTTTGTTACTCTCTTTATATTAAGACTTTCATTAACATCTATAACATAAAATCTTATGTAACACGCATTGACGTCTCATTTGGTAATTAGTAATAAAGAAATTGGAATTAAAAAAATAGGATTGAAAATGAAAAGTGAGAATTAGAATATGAATGAAATTACTAATTACGCGTGTTTGATATGCAAACATTAGAAATGTGATTATAGAAGTTAAATAGTTATACTAATGTTTGGTATCAAATATTAATAAGAATAATAATGAGAATTTTTATTTATGTGTTGATTATTATGTGATTGGTTCGTAAATAATTAATTAAAATATTTCATATTAGGATTAATTAATACAAATTTTGTATTTAATAAATTAAATAAATTATTAATTTTTAAATAATTGTGTACGATTTTTCTAATGAATCAATGCAAAATCTTGTAAAGAAGCAAGAATCAATGTTAAAATAAATCAAAAGTAGAATTGATTTCAAACACGATGTAGGATAAAGAATGATAAAGGAATAGAATTATAGAGAAGAGGGAAGGAAGAGAAGGAAACAAGGTATACATATGAACCCACATTTTAGATTAATAGGCAGGATTTTAATTAACCAATCAATTTTTCATAATAAAGATTTTAATATACAACCAAATCAGAAAATTTGGTTGTTGATTAATCTAACTTGTCAGTTATACTTCAATTTTAAGACATGAAAAAGACAAAAATTACAAACAAAATAAAATTAAAAGAATTATTTTTTTAAATTGTAAGTACAATTAAGTGTATTGTTATTTAGACTAATTTTAAAGATAATTATAAAAAATCACAATTTTATTAAATTTACAATACTAGTCTAAACTTTTAAAAGTAATGATAAAATAGTTGAACTTTTAGTTTTTTGTAAAATATTTTGCTGTTAACCCTAAATTAACAGGACTTAAGTACTTGATATCAATAAATTCATTAAATATATGGTTGACAGATTACCTATTTGATATAGGATAACTAGAAGTATTAATTAGTAGCTAAAGCTTACAAAAGCTTGGATTTTAGGGTTTAATGTGGCTATAATTTATGTTAGAATTGCTAGAATTTAGTGAGTAAGACAATGCATAAAGGTTAAAAATCTAGGAATCACTCATAGGGTCTAGTAATCACTCTTAAAAGAAAGCAGCAAACCTAGTTAAAAACTCAAGTTTATAGAAAAAAATTCAAGATTTGTTATTCTTAAACGACTAAATATACACATATTTATAGCCTTAGAACCTTTATTTTAGTAAGAAAAAAGGTTTCTAACTGGTAGTTATAGGTTGTATTATATTTTAATAAGCATTTTAGTATGTTTGTAGTGATTAATTAATTGATTCATGTATGTTTAGGTTTAGAATTGTGTTAATTGGTTAGATATGTGTGTTTTGAGTGTTATAGGGGTTAGAGCATTCTATTGAGTTTTAATTTTGTGCATTTGAGGTGCCTTGATATTTTTGTTAGTGTTTGAGATCAAATATCGAAGAAAGAAGAAGATTTGGAGGACGCCTAATGGCATATCTAGGCCTACAATGGTGACAGAAGCAAAATGGACAGGCCACAATCGTGGCAGAAGCAAATCTCAAGTGCCATGATTGTAGCCTGCGCGACAACAGACGTGAACCGATTTCTAAAACTTAACTTTGCTAGGTTATTTCGGACTTTTTGGGCTTGAATAAAACCTAGTTTTTACACTAAATAGAAAAGGTTACAAAGAACAAAAGAGACCCTAATTTTTGTACCTCCATTTTGCTACATATCCAAAGAAGAGGAAGAAGGAAGAGAGAGATGAAGAGAAATAAGAAGGTAGAGCTTTAGCTGCTTTAACCTCCAATTCTCTAAGTTACTTTCTTTTTGTCCATCTTTTATTTCATGTATTTGATGTATGAGATGGGATTGATGATGATGAATCTTAGGTTAAGGATGTTCTAACTTTTCTTTAGGGATTTGCTCTTGATTTAATGTTAATCTAGTTGTTATGTGTTAATGCATCTGGGTGTTGTGATTATTTGTTGTAATTGCATGCTTCAGTAATAGATCGAGAGAGTGAACCAAATACAAAATTATTGGATTGGTTAATGAAAGTTAAACGACCTAATAGACCACGTAAATAATCAAATCGGTAATTATATGGAGAGAAATCTCGTATAAAGACCTGATTGTTTAACAGAATGCTTAAGATCTGATTAGGTTGTGTGCTAATTGTTAATTGAGAGATTACATGTTCAGTAACATGACTTAATTAGGATACATTAATTAAGGTTTAGTGATTATAAATCGAGAGAGAATAATCCACCCTTCGATAGTCTAGAACTGACACTACATTAACACAAAAGCGACTAAGTTAGCATTAATAACAGGATATATCCACTCTCTCATCAATTTTGATTTTCTTGAGTGTTGAATTTATAATTTAATTTTCAATCAATCTATATTCACAAATTTATTTTTTTGTTGAGTTTTTATTTTCATTTTAATAATCCTTTTAGGCTTTAGATCATTTAGAATTAAATTAGTTCACCAATTCCTTGAGGGATCAAAACCTCATATACTACATTTACTAGTCATGCACTTGTGGTATACTAAGGGTTTTATAATATTGCCCACACGGGTAGCTCGGCTGGCAATCTAGCAGAGTAAATTGGGACAAAAACCTGGGTTTGATTCCCAGCAACGGGACTGTAAGGGCTGCTCTGCTAGGCGGTCGACCTAGATAAACCGTGATTTACCCCCCTCATAACCTGGTCGGGCCTGGTGTGGGGGCAGCTGGGGTGGCTGATTCCACCTTTTGGGACAAGAGTTTTATAATATTAAAACTTACTCAACAAGTAGCACTGTTATCGGAGAATTAGTTTAGGACTAGTTGAATTCTTTTTTTCTCAGAAATTTTCACCAATTCTTGTGGTTGTGGTATCCAATCACAAGAGATTTTTGAAAAGGGAGAAGCTTTTAGCGTCGTTGTAGGAGAGTTAGTAGGATTGGTTGAATTCTTTTAGTCTAATGAATTTTCACCATTTGTTTCAATTGTGGTATCCAATCATAAGAAATTAATTAAAAATGAAAAAAAAGAAAGAAAGAAAGAAGAGAAGGATGTTTGAGCGCAAAGTAGGAGACACATCAATTTGAACATCGAAAGGCAACAATGAGGAATCCACAAAAGTTAAATGTCAAGTAGAGATAGAAATAATGATGATGAGGGAAACACATTATAAGGAGAAAAGGACCTTTACGGACTTTAATAAGGCGCAATTTTTTTTGAGGAAGTCATCATCATTATTTGAATACATACAATTCGGGTTGGCAGAATGACCTAGATTTCTATTGGTCTAACAATGTGAAGACTCAAATGAGACATCAAAACCTATTAGTATTTCAACAAGATGAGTCTAATTCGTAGAATTCTAAATTGGACAAGGTCATGAATAAGCTCATAAACATGGAAGAGGCCCAGAATAGACTAGAAGAGAAGTTTGAGCAAATAATGAAAGACCATGCATCTTCTATTCATAACCTAGAGCTTCAAATGAGACGACTTTCTTGTGAATTTTGCAAGAGAAGTGTGGAAAACTTTCTGAGCAACATTGAACTACATCTAAGAGAGCAGTGTAAGGTTATCAAAAACAGGAGTGGGAAAGAGCTAGAAACACTAGCGGAGAAACAAGTTGAATTCGACCTTGTAGAAGACCAAGAGAAGAAGAAGGAGGGTCACTTATTTTAGAAAATTGATGTGGTCAAATCTTTAAAGGAGTAAGAAGAAGAAGAACAAATGACAATGCACATAAAGCTTGAAGAATATATGGAAGTCTCTGTTCATGGACCAACAGAAGAAAAGGAGACGAGGGTGATTGAGGAAGAACAAGAACATATAACCCTCTTACAGAACAAACTGTTGGATTTAATAGAAGATTTAGGGAGTTTCTCTATTCCCTATTTTATTTATAATTTGTTAGTAGAAAGGACATTGTTGAGTTTAATTAGTTATCTTAATTTTATCAATATTGTCGTTATGATTATCTTCCAACATGTAGCTTATTTATAAGCTAAGAAGCTAAAATTGGGCAACATAAGTGGAAGCAAGCCACTCATAATTGATTTTGATTGAGTTTCAAAAGATGTAAGGTTAAGCTAATGATCATAAATTAGCAAGTTTGGTAGTTAAATTTAATTTTAATTTTAAAAAATTAAAATTAAGATAATTTTAATATTTTTAAAATTAAAATTAATTAATTTTAAATAATATCTTTACTTTTATTTTCACCCCTACAACTTCTTGTATCATATAAATAATTTTTTTTGTTGGAATGTAAAAGTGCACAAAAGTAATTAAACACAATATAAACTTAGGTAATAGAACAAAAGTTATGTAAAGGTATTTACTATAGTTTTTATTACCTAAAAATTAAATAACATATGTAAAGAATAAGCATGATACATTAATCAAAGACAAACGTATTAATATTTTAAAAATAAATCAGTAATAGAACTTTAAATTTTGAGGTTTAATTATTATCGATAGGAATCAAAATAATAGCTTAGTCAGTTTCCAAATTTTAGATTTGACTCCGCCTACCATTATTAGGTTTGTAAGGAAGAATGAGAAAATTAATGAACATTTATTAAAATGCATTTTTTATGAGTCAACATAAAATCTTGTAAAGAAGCAAGAGTCAATGTTCAAATAAATCAAAAGCAAAATTGATTTCAGAAACAATGTAGGATAAAGAATGATAAAGGAGTATAATTATAGAGAACAGGGAAGGAAGAGAAGGAAAGAAGGTATACATATGAGCACACTTTTTAGATTAATAGGCAAGTTTAATTAACCAATCAATTTTTCATAATAAAGATTTTAATATACAACCAAATTAGAAAATTTGGTTGTTGATTAATCTAACTTGTCAGTTATACTTCAATTTTAAGACATGAAGAAAGACAAAAATTACAAACAAAATAAAATTAAAAGAATTATTTTTTTAAATTGTAAGTATAATTAAGTGCATTGTTATTTATATTAATTTTAAATAGAAAATTATAAAAAAAATCTCAATTTTTATTAAATTTTACAATTCTAGTCTAAACTTTTAAAAGTGATGATAAAATATTTGAAATTTCAATTCTTTGTAAAAATTTTTGTTGTTAACCCTAAATTAACAGGACTTAAGTACATGATATGAATAAATTTATTAAATATGTGGCTGACAAATTACCTATTTGATGTAGGATAACTAGAAGAAGTATTAACTAGTAGCTAAAACGTACAAAACCTATGATTTTAGGGTTTAATATGGCTGGATTTTATGTTAGAATTGCTAGAATTTAGTGAGTAACACAAAGAATAGAGGTTAAAATCTAGGAATCACTCATAGGGTGATTCCTAGTTTCCACAGATGAAGAAATATGGACAATTATTGAGGTGCCATGGTACAAACTCTAATATCTCTTTATCTCAATGCTTTGAATTGAATTTGAACAAGAGGAGATTATCTTGGGATAAAAAGAACTTCACTTAGGCTCCTACTTTTCCATTACCTTGTAGCCTAAATGTTGATGACCGTGAAAGGTGTTAGGAAAGGAGGAGTTGGTCACGCAGCAGAAATTAAGTAATCAGAATCAATAAAATTTTCCTTGTGTGAACAAACACAATCAACAACAAAAGAAAAACAACAACCAACAAACTCACAAGTGCAGGAAACTAAGCAGTAGAAATAAAGTACACAGACAATTTTATGTGGAAAACCTCCCTCAGTGTGAGAAAGGAAAAATCACGGAACCTAGTCCAATAAAGAAAAACTCCACTATCACCAATCAAGTTACAAAGAGTTTTTCATCTCTAGATATAACTAGAGTCATCACTCAACTCAATAGACAACAACAGTCATCAACAAGATGAAAGAATCAAAGAGTTTAGAACAATATAATCCTTAGAATTTAACATCAACTTCAAATGAAGATCAGGGCATTTTGGAGACCTCCAAATCCAATCTCCACCATTTAGAGTGAAGAAAAACGAGAGAGGAATCTCTAGTTAAAATTTTAGGTCGATCTGATAAGAAATCACCATGATATCGAAAGTTAGAAGAAGACCGCACAATGATGGGAATAATACGAAAATTCCCACCTAAGCCTCTCTTTTCTCTTTTCCCTCTCTTTTTTCTCTTACGGCTGAACCTCTCCAAATTTTCTTAACCTATTTAGGGTTAAAAACACCCTATTACACTTAAGCTTTAGGCTCCGCTTAGAAGTGACCCAAACCCAACAAATCTTCCCCTCACGACTAAGTGGAGGATTTGGCCATACCGGCCATCAAGCAACAAGTCTGAAGCTTCTCCTTTAACAATACTTTAGTCATCATGTCAACACCATTATCATCTGTATGAACTTTGTCTAGCTCTAGCAACTTAGAATTTACCATATCTCATATCCAATGATACCTAATATTAATGTGCTTCGACGTTGCATGGAAACTAGCATTCTTACCAAGATGAATGACACTCTAGTTATCATAAAACAACACATACCGATCTTGCTTGAAACCAAGCTCAAAAAGAAATGAAAGGTTTTCATCTATAGCAACTCTTTGCAAGCCTCTATAGCTGCAATAAACTCAACCCCTATGGTTGACAAAGTAACACACTTCTGCAACCTTGACTGACATGCTATAGCTCCCCCTGTAAAATTGATCATGAAACCTGATGTAGACTTTCTAGAATCAACATCTCTTGCCATGTCTACATCAGTAAAACCAACTAACAAAGGCTTATCACCACTAAAATTAAGACTCAAGTCAGTTGTACCTCTGAGCTACCTCATAATCCACTTCACCACATTCCAATGCTCTTTGCCTAGATTAGAGTGAAAACAACTTGCTATATCAATTGCACGAGCAATGTCTTACCTGGTACACATCATGGCATACATTAAATTGCCAGCCGTTGAGGCATATGGAACTTTCTTCATCTCTTCCTTCTCTTTATCTATAGAAGGACACTAGTTGACACTCAACCTGAAATGAGGAGCAAGTGGTCTAGTAGTAGGTTTAGCCCAATCATCCTAAACCTTTAAAGTATCTTCTTTATATACTTCTCTTTAGACAAGTATAGCTTCCTAGCATCCCTGCAACGAGTAAGTCTCATGCCTAAAATTTTCTTGGCATGACCCAATTCTTTTATGACAAAAGACTTATTTAGCTTCTTCTTTAACTCAGTAATCCTAGAAACATTCCTGCCTATAATCAATATATCATCTATATAAAGTAACATTATGATAAAATCATTGTCATAAAATCAACGGAAAAACACACAGTGATCTCTAGAATTCTTTTTATAGCCTTGCTCCCGCATAACTGATTCAAACTCCTTATACCACTACCTAGGAGCCTGCTTCAACCCATACAAGCTCTTCTTTAGTTTGCACATATAGTCTTCTTTTCCTTTCACCTTGAAACCCTTAGGTTGTTTTATGTAAATCTCTTCCTCCAAGTCACCATGAAGAAAAATTGTCTTCACGTCCATCTGCTCAATCTCTATATTAAGACTAGCAGCAAAACCAAGAACTGTCCGGATAAAAGACATTTTTATAACAAGAGAAAAGATAGCATCAAAGTCAATACCTTTCCTTTGACCAAATCCCTTAACAACCAATCTTTCCTTATACTGCAACTTCAGACTGTGCTCTTCAGCTTTGATTTTGAACACCTACTTGTTCTTCAAAGTTCTTATGCCCTTAGGCAACTTTACCAACTCATAAGTGTGATTTTCATGCAACGATTTCATCTCATCTTCCATAGCTTCAATCCAATGATCCTTATGCTCATCTTCAATGGCTTCCTCATAACATTCAGGTTCTCCCCCATCAATGAGTAATACCCAATCCTCAGGTGAGTAACGGAAAGAAGGAACATGTTGTCTAGTAGACCTCCTAAGTGGAATAGCCGGTTCATCCACAACTTCAGGAATATGAACATCTACTTCATCAACAACAGCATCACCATCAACATTTTTAACATCAACAAGCTGATCAAGAACATGATTATGGACATCATCATGATCATCAGGTCCGGCAACATCATAAGCACTAATCTGAGGAATAGGATCAAGATTAATCAGGTCACTAGAACTAGAATGCCCTAGCTTCTCTACCTTGTCAATATCTTCAATGGTTTGATCCTTCATGAAGATAACATCACGACTTCTCACAAGTTTCTTTGTAATGGGATCATACAGCCTATAACCGCATACAGCCTATAACCAAACTCATCAAGGCCATAACCAATGAAGATGCACTGCCTCATCTTGGCATCCAACTTGGACCTCTTATCTTTAAGCACATGTATAAAAGCTTTGCATCCAAACACTCTCAAGTGGTCACAGAAAATATTCTTATCATACCACACTCTATTTGGAACATCACCCTACAAACCAATACTAGGAGACAAATTAATAACATGTGCAGCTGCTAATACAACCTCACCCCAAAATGAACCAAGCAACTTAGCTTCAGAAAGCATGGATATGACTCTCTCCATCAAGGTCCTATTCATCCTCTCTGCCACGCCGTTAAGCTGAGGAATCTTTGGAGGAGTCTTTTGGTGTATAATGCCCATCTGTTTATAGTATTCATCAAACGGCCCGCAATATTCACCACCGTTGTCAGTCTGAATACACTTCAACTTCTTTCTAGTCTCTCGCTCAACAGAAGCCTGAAACTGTTTAAAGACCCCCAATACTTGGTCTTTGGTCTTCAAGACATAGACCTATAATTTCCTGAAACAGTCATCAATGAAAGAAACAAAATACAATGCACCCCTCAAGGTCTTTGTCTTCATAGGACCACACAAATCTGAATGCACCAACTCAAGCAACTCAGTCTTTCTTGAAGGAGGATTAGT
>JANTPM010000009.1:7061774-7072641 GCA_025434745.1 Erythroxylum divaricatum
AGATATATTCAACGAGTTTAATTTATCCTAACTATGACTTAGAGTTATAATTTATATTTATTGCCAATATATTTAGGTAACTAATGATCCACACATAAAAAATGAGTTAAAGAGAAAATGTATTATAATCAAGTTAGACTTTATAAGGTTTGAGAAATTTCATAATTAAATATAATATATTTAATAAATAAGGATCAACGTGAGATATTAGATCTTATTTGGACTCAATTAGTATTTAATTAGAATTAATTATAATTAGAATTAAGGTTATATTAAAATTAGAATTTAATTTCAATTAAATTATTAAATTTTCCAAAAATAAATTATAAATAAGGTTAGACTTCAAGGGAATTAGCACTCCTAACCCTGTCTATAACAATTGCAAAATTCTCTCAAAATGTTCTGTAAATATTGTTAGAGGCTAGATACTTGTGCAAAAGCTAGATACTTGTGCACTTACAATGATTGAGATCAATTTTAGAAATAGTTTGAGATACGATTTCCCAACAATGATATTAAAGCTAATTTTTAATTCTATAATTTGATTAAAATATTTGATTGGTATTGGTATTAAATTTTGTGATGGAAACAAACTCTGGAAATAAGATTTAGATATGATATGATATTTTCTCAAAAATTCATATTGAAACCTTAGAAACCCAAAAACCTCAAACCTCTTGAAATCTGAAAATTTCAGAATTAAAAGACTTAAGACTATGAAAATTAAAAGGTTTCAGAATCCTAAAGTTACAAAAGACAATTAAGTTATGCGTTTACATGATAAGATTTCAGCTCCAAGTAATACAGATTCCCCACACGCAATTTGGGTTTTTGAATCCCATAACCACTAAATCAGATTGATTGGAAAACGATAGCAGTAAGGAATGATGGGCGAATCGTGATTAAGCTGTTATCGAAGTTTGAGGGTGTTAAACTTTTTGTTGCTTGTTAGATAAATAATCAATTGGATTGTTGCAGGGTGTTTGTCTTAGCTTAAATATTGCCTGGAGACACTTGGAGATGAACTGCCAACAGTTTGGCATGGGAACTTGGCAACATAGGACGTCGCTGTAGGATGCGGGCGCCATAGAGGAGGCGCGATGACTGTGAACGTCAAAGAGGCCTCTGTAACAGTGGACTGATGCCAAAGGCATGGCAGGTCATAGAACAGCACGTTGGATGGTGAACAAACGGTGGTGGGATGTTGTGCGCCTCTTAGAGCAGCTGTTGGAAAGTGACGGTGCCACAGGAACAACCCAACAAATGACGCATAAAACTCCAATACATGTAACACTGGATGCTCATATGAGCACACAACATTAAGGTCTGTAGGTTATCTTCTAACCAACCTTCATGTCGTTTGAATCAAAGATCACTGCTGAAGGGATAGTAAGTGATAAATCTGACTCCTGAAATTTCTCTCTTTAAGAACACAAGTGAAACGCCAAGATCATTAGATGGATGTAACGCATACACGGGCATTTAGTCCAGTTGTCCCCTTCCACTGGAAAAATATCAATTTTACGACAACAACCTCAACTTATCTTACCCGTTCAAGAGATAAGAGCCTCTACAAGTTTCCAACAACCAAATGCACAGAGCCTATTGACCATAAATTACGCATCCAAAAGATCAAATATTTTCTCATGAACATGGCAACAGAAAGTAATTGCTAAAGGGTTTTATCCAGGGAAAATTGTTCTGCTTTCTCTGTACGAACAGTTGTACACTCAAAATGTGCCTCATTCTAAAGTTTCTAGGGCGTCTTCCCTAGTATTCCATTTCTGATGGACATGAGCAGAAATTTGGCGGGAATAAAATTGGAATCAGAAAGCACAGCAGCTTTACAATGCACAGATATTACTGTGCCTCAAAGAAAACGAACTGAAGTGTCAAAAAAGGAAAGAAAAAAACAACAACGCATAGTTGTGCTAAGCAGAGAAAGTTGCTTTACCTTGATGCAGCTGGTTTATTTTCTCCAGAACTAGTCCAATTCTTTTCAATTCCTCTTCCTTACTTGCCAGCATCTTCTTATGGCAAGCTAGAATCTGTTCAATGTACTCTTCCTCCAAAGCAGCATAAGGAAGGACATTCAGCTCTCTCAGCTTTTTACCTGTGTCTTCTTGCAGCACATTCCAGCGCTTCGGAAGATTTCCAATCTGTGGTTCAGTACCTTCTGGCTGCTTTCCTTTCTCATTCAGCTCTGCTTCTTTCTTACTTGCTAAAGCTTGAAATTTTTTCTCTAGAATTATTGTTCTCGCAGCAACCATATCTTTCTCTGCCATCAGGATTTCCATCTGTTTCTTCATCATGTACTCTACCACTACCAATTCCGACCTCATGAATCTACAGTCAAAACCTTGCTTCTCTAAAATCTTAATCACTTTTCCTAATGAGTCTACATATTCTGGGGAGACACGACAGTCCATGAAAACTATGTTCCTTAGCTCAAAGATGAAAAGGCAATAGAGGTAATATAAAAATTCACTTAGCTTTGAATTTTCAGAAAATTGGAAAACAACTTTTGGATCCTGCGGGAACACTGTAAATACTTGTGGATAGTAGTTCTCCATCCACTCTTTCACTGGCACCTCCTCACTTCTCTGCATTGGTCCTAGCTCCAGCTTGTTATCTTCTTTCAACTGCATTAGATAGGCATGAACTTCCAAGGGACTTTCCGGGTCAACATGGAAAACTTTTCTCTGTTTCTTTGCAGGTGGGTTTGGAATCAGTTCCTTTTCTTCCTTAACCTGCATGAAGAACATCCTTTGTCAAGAGTGCATCACATTCTCCAAGATTCAGCTCATACTGTGGAAATCACATTTTTCCTTATGATTGAGCTGCCAGATAGTATGTCTATTTGAAAGGTTGTCAGAATTTTAACAGCTTAAATATCAAAACTGGAAATAATGACTTCCCACAGATGGATTTGAAAGTCATGTCTTGCAATCAGTTTATCATATTCCCTCTCTAGTGCAGTTTGTTATAACTGTATCAACAATCGCCTGGAGTGATTACACATTCTATTACTTTCAAAAGTAAACTCCAATCCACTGTACCACTATTTTGCTGTTTCACCATAAAATGGTGTTCCCACATAACTCATAAACTTTAAGAGTTCTCTAAGGTAGCACAATTTTCAGTTTCTTGAGCTCGAAGGAAGCATATAATAGTTCCCAAAACAAGAATATCTTTAGAACTTAACACTGACAATGGACAGACTGCATTTTGACCGTCATAAGTGAAAAAAAAATGTCACTAAGTTTATGAAATGGAAAAAATTGCCAAACAAGATCCTAAATTTTATCCAGCTAATTGTTCTCTCATATTTCCATGAAAGACCAACACAAAATTCCCATTCTTTGGTCCAGTGTAGGTAGTTCTACAGTGCCCTGAACATTTTGCAAATTGGCGGAGATTAAGTCTCCTCTATATGCTCAAGATCATCCTCACCGCCTATTCCCAAAAGATTCAAAATCAGTTACTAAACCAACAAAACACATAAACAGCAGACTAGTTCATGGGTTTTCCAACAGGACATGCATTTGCAAAGGTAAAGAGGAAAGCCAAAAAGCAATAAAGAACCATGGGAAGATATTACAAAGCAAGTAGATATAAAACAATCAGGTTGGTATAAGTAAAAAAACGTTATCTTTTACTTCCATCTTGTTGTTGAAAGTCAACAAGGGTATATTACGCACATTGACAGGTTTACCAGTTTGCTCATGAGTATCAGAGATATTTCCATTGGCCATATCAGGAACAGTAACTGAGGAGGAACTTCTTCCTATAATAAACGCATACAACAACATCACCATCTAATGTTTAATGAAAACAGTAACACAATGATATAGATAATGAAGGTAGTGATCATCAAAGATAAGAAAAGACTAAGTTTATATCCTAATTAGGCAACATATAAGAGAAAAAACAAAAGTATGGTACATAAATAGTATGTTCAGTCATTAAAAACAGGCCGCCACATTTAGATGATCTAGCGGAGCAACTTAACATTTGTTCGAAAGTGAGGTTATAACTATAATAACTATAATTGTACCAGGGCTGAGTTCCACGTGTTTGCGTCTCCGTATACTCACCATTGCCACCTCCAATATTCCTGCAACAAGGCATAGACAAAGAATTAACAGCCTCAAGCGACTCACAGCTGCAATCGCTCTTATCATACTAGAAATGCCTAAACAATTAAGAGAGTTCTCAATGAACCCATAGCAGAAGAAATGAACGTTCATCTGCTATGAGCTTAAAAATGATTTAATTTCCAATAATAAAAGCCTAAGAAAGATATGTGATTTTATGATAGTACGTATATCAATAAATTAACGAGTTGAATAATTAATCATTTCAATAACATCATGTATATCGCGTTCAAAAGGAATCCAATGCGTTGATCAGCTCTTTCCATGCGTGACTTAAGTGACTAATGACGAGAGTCATAAACTGTTAACAAAAACCATTTGCAGTCTGGCAATCACAAACCCTAGTACAAAGCAATCGACAGTCGACTAAAATAGCTTGACCCACAAGGCTCCCAAGGAAGGAGTCCCAAGTTGTATAAAACAGCAGTAAATAGAGAAAATGAAAAACAGGCATAGAGGGGAAGTAAAAGAAAGAAGACAATTGGAGGAGCGCATCCTAACACTGATAAATGAAAGAAATAACAACCACGAGGAGCAGGGGTAGTAGTCAGTCAGTCAGTCAAATCAATCGCATTTAAGATTATGATCAAGGCACACAATTGAAGAGAAAAACCTACTCCTCAACTTGGGTAAGCCGCCTGTGGCTGTGAAAGCGGGGAGTGAAGAAGAATGCGACTGCGGGTGGGAGCGAGGAAACCGAGGAACATCAGTATCACTCAATCCCGAGCAGCAGTGGTATTAGTAGCTGTAGGGAACCGACATCCGACATAATCTTTTTGCCGTTCTTCTTAGCACTCCTTCCTCTGGCCCAAACACATGTTTTGGGCTTATGGACTCGAAACAAGTACAACACCTTTTCTTATATTAACGTGCTTCCCATTCTTAAACTTCGTTTCCTAATACCCGCATCGCTGTCATGTTTCCGGCGACCTTCAACCGCCGACTCTTCCTCGTTCTTAGAAACTCCACACAATTACTGGCTCAATATAGTTCTATATCTTCGACGCCAAAAGTTGACGTCTTAAGTCCTCCAATCCCTACCAGAGCTCGAACTCGAACCCCACTTGAAACCCAGTTCGAGACGTGGACCCAGAACCTCAAACCCGGGTTCACCCCTGCCGACGTGGACGCGGCGCTCCGGGCTCAGTCCGACCCGGATCTCGCGCTGGACATCTTTCGCTGGACTGCCCAGCAGAGAAACTACAAGCACAACCATGTGACATATCTTACTATGATCAAAACCTCAATCGACGGCCGTCGCTACCGCCAGGCGGAGACACTAGTGGAGGAGGTGGCCGCCGGAGCCTGCGACATGAGCGTTCCTCTCTATAATTCGGTTATTCGGTTCTGTTGTGGGCGTAAGTTCTTGTTTAACCGTGCGTTTGATGTGTACAAGAAAATGTTGAAATCGGAGGATTGTAAGCCGACACTCGAGACTTACTCTCTGTTGTTGAATTCATTGCTTAGGAGGTTTAATAAGTTGAATGTTTGTTATGTGTATTTGCACGCGGTTAAGTCGTTGAGGAAGCAAATGAAAAGGTGTGGTGTGATACCTGACACTTATGTTCTGAATATGATAATCAAAGCTTATGCAAAGTGTTTAGAGGTGGACGAGGCAATGAGGGTATTTGGTGAAATGGGGTTGTACGGATGTGAGCCGAATGCCTATTCGTATAGTTATATAGTGAAGGGGTTGTGTGAAAAGGGAAGAGTTAGGCAGGGTTTAGGGATGTACAAGGAAATGAGGGATAAAGAGTTGGTAGGGACTGGGAGTGCGTACATGGTTTTGATTTGTAGTCTTGCAATGGGGGGGATGTGTGAGGATGCAATTGAGATTGTGCGTGACATGTTGCGTAATTCCATGGCTCCGGATTTGTTGACTTACAAGACGGTGTTGGAAGGGTTGTGCAGCCAAGGAAGGGGAGATGATGCTTTGCAGTTGCTTGAGGAGTGGAAGAAAGAGGATGGTTTTATGGGTGAAAGGAGTTACAGAACCCTGTGCAATGCATTGCATTTTCAAACGGGAAGAAGAGACCAGTAGATTGAATTGAGGATGAATTACGATTTACGAATTGCTTGTATTCTGTTCTTTCTTTTTCGATTTGAATTTGAAACCAAAAATTATAATAATCACTGAAACCATTTAGAATGTCAAAACATGGGCTTGGCCCATTTCAAGACCCCAATCCAATTAAATATCATTCATTTAATATTCATCAACTCACCTCTTTCTATATATCATGTTGGAGAGAATATCGTCATAAATCATAATAGAGATCCATTTCACGGTTAAAGGATCGCAGGATGAGTTTCAATTGTCCATCCAAGGTCAAGGCGGCTTCCATTTTCCTTCTTCTGGCACTCGCCACGTTTGGTAAGATGCTCTCTTTCTTCATTATCAGTTCACAATCTTTTGGATCTAAGGTTCGGTTCGGTGCGGTGCTTGCTTGATCATTTTTGTTCTCTCTCAGGTTCTGCCAACAAGTCAGGAGATGTGAAGGAGTTGCAGATCGGGGTTAAGGTGATTTTTTTATATAGTATAATTCTCCGTTTACACCACTTTTAGCTTTATTGCCTTTTACCGCCAGCGAAAGGTGTATATTTGTTCATGGGGTTTTCCAAAAGATACCGAAATTTTATATCATTTTGTCCGTCAATCTAGCTGCCAATTCCCGATATTATATTTTTATTCAAACACATGCATATGGCTCATATATGGGTATTGTTCCAAACCTCTGGTGGTAATTGATAATTGGTGACTTGTTGATGGTGAAATTTTGCGAGTTCGGATATATCTTTGATTTTTCTTTTTTCTGCTGCATGTTTTTGGTCCGTGATGTACTTCTTTCTTACTAAGGTTTGCTCTTGTCATTTTTATTGTTACAGCACAAGCCTGAATCCTGTGACGTTAAGGCTCACAAGGGAGATAGAATTAAAGTACATTATCGGGTAAGTAGCATTACTGCTTTTGTCTATTTTTTACGTATTTTGTTAGGCACGTAATCTAGTGGAGGATGGAAATGTACCCATGTTTTACATTTTTTGTATCCTGAAGTAGAATACCATCTGTAAAAGGCATTCCTATTGTTTCCTACTAGTCTAGATTTAGAATACAATATTTTTTCAGGTATATTTAGTTTGGATTCATTAGTATAGTAAGTTGGATAATGCCAGGAGTGTAAGGTTGTCAAACTAATGGTTCAAATGCCTGAAATACACTCATATTAAAACTTTCTTAGAGAGCATGCCGATAGTGCTGGTTTCTAGAAAATTTTAGGACTGTAAGGGCGTTGAATAATGCATAAACTTTATAATCCCTCTAGATATGGATGTAAATGACTTATTGTTTTACTTATCTTTAGATCAGCTGCCCTCATCAAATTAGCATCTCACTTGCAAATCAGTGAAGATAGTTTTGCTTGATATTATAGCATCTAAAAGTCTATTTAAGCGAGGGACTAACACTGTATATATATGCAACATCACTGTGTATTTTGTATTATAAGCAGGTGCAGTGCCAAGATAATAGATGCCTTTTTGTTGGCATGAATTCTTCTTTAAATGTTGCCAACTTACCTCATTTTATGTATAAGTTTCAGTTCCATGACCAATGTCAGTACTTTTTACCTTTGCAGGGTAAACTGACAGATGGAACTGTTTTCGACTCCAGCTTTGAAAGGGGAGACCCGATTGAATTTGAGCTTGGCAGTGGGCAAGTTATCAAAGGTTATTGGTTCATCTGAAATGTTAATTATACAAATAGTAATTTCTCATTTTATATGGCTATATGCTTGCATTTGGAGATTGATCGTGCATGGAAAAATTTTCACAATGCAGGATGGGACCAAGGCCTGTTGGGTATGTGTGTAGGTGAGAAGAGAAAATTGAAAATACCATCTAAACTTGGTTATGGAGACCAGGGTTCGCCCCCTACTATTCCAGGTAATTTCTATTCACTTAGCTTATCCTCGTAATATCTACTGGTCATTTCATGAAACTAAGGCGACTTTGCTAATATTGACCAGATGTTAGTATGCAATTTCCTCTGTCTATGTATCAACCCCTTCATCTTGAATTCTTCACTTTCTTGTTTTCCATATATCTCAAAATATCCTTTGGTCTCTTCTCTGCTGATTTTCCTTTGATTCCATGTTCTCAATACACACATGTTCATTGATTAGGTGCTGCTGTTTAGCAATTTAGTCATGCTGATACTTTTTTTTTTTGCCAATAATATGTTATGTTTTCTATTCTCACCACATTTAAATGAGCTGTCATCACCAGTTGGGGTGCTAGATGATCTTGCCTGGCTTACCAAAAAAATATGCTTTTATCATAAAAATGATATCTGTATTCTGAAAATATCAGGTGGGGCCACGCTCATCTTTGATACAGAGCTAGTTGCAGTGAACGCAAAAACAAGCGATAGTGAGCTATAGTCGCCGGTCAAATGACAGGTTCCTTTGGCCATACTTATTTTCCAGTGGCATTTTTTTCATCAGGCAAAACATTTTCTTGGATAGTATTAAAGCTTTTGACTTTTGGTGGCATTAGCTCTGTCTGGCCCTCACATGGCCTTTTATCTGTACCTGAAGGAAAGGATATTAGCCACTAGCTACTTGTAGCCGGTTTTATTTCACAAGGGACCAAACTAATAGAATGTTTCAGAATAATTATACTGTTTACATGCTAGTCTAAGAGCGGTAGTATGGCTCCCCTCTTCCACCATAGACTTCGAACCTGTGGTAATAATAATATGCATGTTTGCAATAGAACGTTTCATTTTGAAGTATCCATCCATTGGTTTACATTCAACATTGAATCTCTTGGTTAGAGAAAAAAAGAGGAGAAACCAGGAAGAGCAAAGGGGTAGAGAATGAGAGAGCCTGAGGGAACAAAACATAAAAATAACGAAAGAGAAACGAGGGACCAAGAGCTGAGGAAAACAAATAGGAGAGAAGAATCAAAGGGAGACCAGATGATGAAAGCGCATATCAACGAAAGAGAAAAAAAGCCAGAAAACGTGAAAGAGAAAAGAACAGAAAATGAGAGGAGTCTGTCATGCCTTCGAATGGTCTTCCCACTCTCCTGGGTTTGAAAGTTTGAATCTTGGTCATTATTAATTAATGGGTTTGAAGGACATCAATAAGTCAAGTTTCTGGCCATATATCTTAAGTCATGAGATCAAAAATATGGATCACTATAAATCTTTAAACATAATTTCTTTTTAAGAAAATAGGCAGCAACTAGAAATTTACATAAAATGTCACGTAAGGGCCAAAATATAACAAGAAACCTGTAAGCTTCAATGTGGATGCTTCTACCCTTAAGGCTTAATTCCAAAAAGGCAAAGATGGCTCGGTCTAGATGGTGAATTAGTCTCATTACGGGTGCACTTCCAATAAAATCCATCATCTGATCGCATAGGGGGTATCTTCTGCTTGTATATACTGAGATGGCTACCCCCGATAACTTGTAGGGAAACGCCTTACTCCTCTCCTAGCTTCTGAATGCTCCCGTCCCTCTCATCTCGCACAACAGACACCACTTATATGAAAGTATGATTCTCGAAATCCATTTTCCTTCCCTTTATCTGGGCAGAAATCTGATGCTCCACTGGATTTAAGTTTTTCTGTTAAGTTTGGTATACTATCTAATCCATATATTTGAGAAATCCCTTTCAAAGCATTATTTGAAGAGGGGCGTTGAAACGAGAGATGTTTTATTGATTCTAGGTTCGATTTGAAAAGGAAACATCGATTAGGTAAAAATAAAAATTTCTGTGCCATGTTAATGGTTGGGAGCTTTCTTTAATTGCCAACCACATATAAAATATCGTTCTTGGTTGCAAGTACTTGGTTCATACCAGATTATGCCACAAGATCACCAGTTGTACCTCCCACACTAAAGCCCTGGCTATCTTGTTTTAGATAACTGTCCATTACTCGTGTGCATCCATATTACCTTGTCCTCTTTTCCAAGGATCAAGGGTATATTCATTAGATTTGCCACCACAATTGTATATGTATAGTAATTCCTTAATGTGTATAGCATCTTTGACTGTAGCATTCATCTAGAGAATATACTTGAGTTGTAATAATGTTGCTTGATGTCCCATAAGGCGATAGTGAAACCAATTTTCTTATTTGAAAGATATCTTGTTTCCATCACCAATTTTGTAAAACAGTGATTGCCTTATATTCCTCCTTAATTCAAATATTCACTACATAGCTGAGCAAGTGTTTTCCGGGCTATCAAGTTAATGGTTGGGAGCTTTCTTTAATTGCCAACCACATATAAAATATCGTTCTTGGTTGTATGTACTTGGTTAATACCAGATTATGCCACGAGATCACCGTACTTATTCAGATGAAGTGTTCAGATGAGGAGAAGTTAGAGTATGCAGTGAGATTATTGCAGGGGATGCTCTCCACTGGTGGGAGTCAGTACCACAGAGTCAGGCTGTGCCTTCAGTGCTTTCATGGAGGGATTTTAGGGAGTTGTTTAGAAAGAAATACCTCTCTCGGGTCTATATGCAGGAGAAGGCCAGGAAGTTCTTAAATTTGACTTAGAGGGAGATGTCTGTGAGCGAGTATAAGCTGAGATTCACCCAGTTATCTAGATATACAGCTCATATTATGGCCAGTGAAGAAGACAAGTGTCGCAAGTTTGAGGGAGGCCTCTGTTAGTAGTGTGCCCTAGGCCAATGG
>JANTPM010000009.1:7095096-7119335 GCA_025434745.1 Erythroxylum divaricatum
GGGAGTTTAGGATGAATTTATCAAGATACGTTCGGAAGTAAGAGAAATAAGTTTGATTTGAGTTTCTTCTGTGGTGAGGAATTCCTCCCTCGTGGGTTTGCACGTCCAGATGTCACGTAGGACGTCAGGCCCGTGACTCACCAGGGTGAGGTTCCAACAACTATTTTGTGCTTCTATACATCTAATACCACGTCTATGTATACAAAATATAATCACATATGACATATATTTTCAAGTTAAAATGATAATATCATCACTGAATAAGTAAAATATCATACCATAAAATAATATCAACACTTGATACATCCAATACCGTACATATGTACAAAAAGTATAATCATCTATAACAAATAAGTCCCACATTCACTTAAATATACGAATACCATCACCAAGTAGGAAGAATACCGTGCCTCAATAAAAATTATACTAAGACTATATACATCCAATACCACAACTGTATACCACCACCTATAATAGATATGTCACACCTCTACTCTAAAATGAGAATGCCATCACTTATTATATCTTACCACGTACAATCTTCATATTTTTTATACCACTCTTGTGTTTAAGAAATGCCAACACTCATTACAAATAAGTAATGCCTTCATTTTAATATGGGAATCTATGTCATTAAGAATACAATGTCTCAATACAAAATATACATTGACTCATAAATCTAGTATTATCTTTATATACAAAAGATACCACTCCTTGTAATAAATAAGCCATATTTTCAATTGAATATGAGATTACCATCATTAAGTAGAGAGAATGCCGTGAATCAAGACAAGCTATACCAAGACTTTATATAGTCAACACATTTGTATGCAAAATAACACCACTTATGAAATTTAAGTCCCTCCTTTGCTTTAATATGAGATAATTATTAACTTATTCATATTTTGATTTTCATATTTAATGCATTTTGCTTGTTTATCTAATTATTTTATTGATTTTGGTACTTAAGTTATTCGTATTTTATTTGTAGGTCCAATTCACTCAATTGGAGTATAAAGAAACGAGTTAAACAAGTTTGAAGCAATTCAGAGCTATTTTTAAACGAGTTATAGAGAGCATGACAATGTGCATGACCATGTTGGAGACTTTCTAGGCATGATAAGTGTTTTCTATATAACAAGCCTATGTAGGTTGGGAACATATTTGTGTTGGATATTTCAGTTAATCAACCTAGTATTTGATGTTGACATTCTTGAAAAAGATATTAACATAATTGAGGAATTTTCACAATCCAATATACTTTAAATAAATTGAATTGTGAAATCATAATTGTATAAGAATACCTTGGGGATTCAAAATCCAAGCACTGTTATTTTATTGGTTGATTTTTCATTCTTTTGCCATTCTAGTTTATTTGATTATGTTGACTTGCCTTTAGTTATTTTCTTAATTTCTAAATCTGATTTATTAATATCACATCCATTTTTAATTAGATAATATGAAAAGATGTATTAATAGTACTTATAGTCTGTGTGGGATTGACATTTGGTACTCGAAATCTTATATTATAGAATGATATATTCACTAGCCCTGGATAATATATAACTTAAAGGAATTAAGTTATATATACATGGCATATGAGTCCAAGTTTGGCATTGTTGCCGGGGATTAAGATATTTGGAAACATTAATTTCTATTAATTTAACCATTATTTTTCTTTCATGTTTTATTTTCTTTTCTTTTAATGTTTTATTTATTTATCTATCCTTACAGCTCTCTTTATTAATTTTGCGTTTGTGTTTATTTTAGGATTTAAGACTCATTTTCATTGCCACCAGAAACAAAAGAGGACATTATTCTTAGTGGGATTATGGTATTTTTTTAGACTTAATAACTGATTTTCTTAAGTTAATGTTTATTAGAGTTAGAAGAAACTTTATATAAAGGAGAATAATCTTTTAACTTTTTATACAAGGTGAGATAAAGAAACTAGAATAAAATGACACATTTACTTTTCTAAATCTAGCACCTTTTATTTAGAATAGTTAAGATTGATTTTCATTTTTATTTGAGAAGCCAAAAACATAATTAGGTTCCTTTCTACTTCTGTACTCAAAGGCTAATATTTTTTTTTAATGTAAAGAAGTATTTACATTTCTTTCTCACTTTTTAGCACGTTTCTTTAATCGTTCATGTTAAAATTAAATACATTTAATTGTATAAATCTTGCGTATGTTAACTTAAATTAGTGTCTGTAATTGAAAATGAATTATAAATTTCACACTAAATATTGACTTATGTAATTATCATAATCTGAATACATTATTGATAATATCTCTGTTAGAAAAAGGTAAATAAGTGTAATACATAACTCTAAAAGTTGCAAAGACCATATGCTTCAATTATAACGATTGTTTATACACAGCTTGAGTATGATATTAAAATTTTTTAATTTCAAATATTAAAGTGTTAGATAAATTAAAATTATTGAAGTTGGAAAACTTAATTTTATATAATTCCTATCAAATCTTAAAAAGATGTAGGAGCATATAAGCATTGTAAGTCAAATTTCTTTTTATTCCTTTTAATCTCTTTGATTTTACATAACTATATTCAAATTAGTTAGGTAAAAATTCAAACAAAATAGCTTATACATCACATTAGATGCTTTATGCATGGTAGTAACACATGCTTTATCAAATAAACCTAGGCAAGTCCAATTTGAGCCCATATAATGGCCTACGAAAGTCTGACTAAGAAGCTTGAACAACCTGTGACGTAAACTTCGGCCGCGCACGCCGGCCTTGTTCTATCGAACTTTAGCTTTTTTGTCACCCCTTTTTGGCGAAATTACGCATATGTCCCTGAAACTCGAATCCCTCGTAGAAGCCTCTAGAACTCCAACCATCTATGTTCCTTCACACACACACATTAAACCTATTAAACCTTTACTCTCCGACCCGGTCAAAAGAGCACGGACTCTCTTCTATCTCTCACTCATCGCTCTCTAGACATTTCCCGGTGTTTTTTGGCAAAGCAATGGAAGAGGACTTTGATATTCCCGCCGGCGACGAAATGATGGACGACGATCTCGATCTCCCTGGCGACGCTCCGGTGCTGAAGGTCGGCGAGGAGAAGGAAATCGCTAATCAAGGATTGAAGAAGAAGCTTCTTAAGGAAGGTGAAGGATGGGACACTCCTGAAAATGGAGACGAAGTTGAAGGTATTGTTATTAGCATTACTATTACTGCTTTGATGGATTGCAGCTTATTTTAGCTTCCTTTTTCCCTTTTCTGGTTTTGTGATTGCGAAGTGAGTTCTGCTTTTTTCAGTTCATTATACTGGGACTTTGCTGGATGGGACTAAGTTCGACTCCAGCCGCGATAGAGGGTCGCCGTTCAAGTTCACTCTTGGTCAAGGTTAATGATTTTTTCCTCATTTACATTTTTCTTATTAGTAATGATAGTAGCCTTTCGTTCGTTGAGCTTTTTCTTTGCTTTAACAATAAGGTGCTTTTCTGTGAGATGCACATCTTTAAAAAGGGAAGAAATGGAAACTGGTGAAATCGCAAATATGTGGATAGTGGTTAATTTCGGACGGTATTGCAGTCGATATCATTAACCTACTAAATGTTTTCAGATTTTAATTTAGGGTGATCACCAATGTAATTTTTATTGAATACTTTTGGACTACAGATTTAGTGTTTATACGTCATAGACAGTTTACATTTTTCCTTGACCATCATTGGTCATGACGTTATTTGAGAGAAAATGGAGAAATAAAGTATGTGTTTGACGCTTTTTCTTTGCAGGTCAAGTGATTAAAGGATGGGACCTAGGTATCAAGACGATGAAGAAAGGTGAAAATGCCCTTTTCACCATCTCTCCTGAGTTAGCTTATGGTGCTTCTGGCTCACCACCAACGATCCCACCTAATGCCACACTTCAGTTTGACGTTGAATTGCTCTCTTGGAGTAGTGTGAAGGACATCTGTAAGGATGGAGGGATAATTAAGAAGATTCTTCTTGAAGGAGAGAAGTGGGAGAACCCAAAGGACCTTGACGAGGTGTTAGGTATGCTTCCCTTCTAATGGTATCTTTTTTCCCCTTGGTTTGTGCATTGCTTTACTAATTGTCTTCTTGACCTTTTATGAATCTAGTTAACTTCGAAGCTCAACTTGAGGATGGCACAATTATTGCACATTCAGACGGAGTAGAATTTACTGTAAAGGAGGGTTAGTAATGTTATTGTGGTCAAATTTGGTAGGATCTTACTTCCAGGTTCTTGATGATGGGATTTGTTTTTGCAGGCCACTTCTGTCCTGCACTTTCAAGAGCTGTTAAGACAATGAAGAAGGGGGAAAAGGTTCTTCTCACAGTGAAACCACAATGTAACTCTCTCCTGGACCTGAGTGTTCAGACAAAGCATACATGGTTGCTTTGAGCTAACCCTGTTGGTTGTTTGATTGTTTCAGATGGACTTGGGGAGCTGGGTAAGCCTGCTGTTGGTAGTGAAGGTGCTGTTCCACCTAATTCCACCCTAAAGATAACCCTGGAGTTGGTCTCTTGGAAGACTGTTACAGTGGTAACGGATGACGAAAAGGTTATAAAGAAAATTGTGAAGGAGGGTGAAGGATATGAGCGACCAAATGATGGGACTGCTGTAAAATGTTAGTGTTTATACTTGAAAGTGAGTGCTTTTACATATTATTACTATTCCAAAGATGTAACTAAAATTTGATTTCACCACCACTGCAGTGAAGTTGATTGGGAAGCTCCAAGATGGAACTGTATTCCTAAAGAAGGGCCATGAGAATGAAGAAGAACTTTTTGAGTTTGTAGTAGATGAAGGTAACTGGCATGAGAATAGTGCTCAATCCATTCGTTTATCCTTCTTTGATGACATGAACTCTGTTCCTTTTTGCACAGAGCAAGTCGTTGATGGCCTTGATAGAGCTGTGGCAACAATGAAGAAAGGTGAGGTGGCTATACTGACTATTGCCCCTCAGTATGCATTTGGAGCATCTGAAACAAAGCATGATTTGGCTGTGGTGCCTCCTAACTCAACCTTACACTATGAGGTTGAGCTGGTTTCATTTGTCAAGGAGAAGGAATCCTGGGACATGAACACTGAGGAAAAAATAGAAGCAGCTGGCAGAAAGAAAGAAGATGGCAATCTGTTGTTCAAGGCAGGCAAATATGCTAGGGCATCTAAGAGATATGAGAAGGTATGTTGTGTGAGGAATTTGCTAGAATACACAGACTTTGTTGTGGCCTTACAAAATGGTTCACTACGTTTTGCTTGGTTCTGACCACAGGCTGTGAAGTACATAGAGTATGATTCTTCGTTTAGCGATGATGAGAAAAAGCAAGCAAAGGCTTTGAAGGTTGCTTGTAACCTAAACGATGCTGCATGCAAGCTGAAGTTGAAGGATTGCAAGCAGGCAGAGAAGTTGTGCACTAAGGTATTCACAATTCTTCTTGTGTTTTGCTGTCCTCTTGGTTGATGGTTCTGTGTGATTCAATTGGTGATGGTTTGCATTTATTCTACTATGCAGGTGCTAGAGTTGGATAGCCAAAATGTTAAAGCTCTCTATAGGAGGGCCCAGGCATATATTCAACTAGCAGATTTGGATCTAGCTGAATTTGATATAAAAAAAGCTCTTGATATTGATCCCAATAATAGGTATGGTGCAATTATTTTTGAACTAATTAATGCAGGTTTCAACTAATCAATTTTTGCTAAACAGGGAAATCAAGCTTGAGTACAAAACTCTGAAGGAGAAGATGAGAGAGTTGAATAAGAAGGAAGCTAAGTTTTATGGCAACATGTTTGCAAAGATGAGCAAATTGGCATCTGCTGAGGCCAGCGTAAGTCTGGACTGTTAAAACTTAACAGTTGAATTGGCCACTGAGTATGAAAATTAGGGCCCCTTTGGGATCGGTATTAGAGACCAGTTGTTTACTTTGTCCTGTCACTTCTTGAACTGAGGTCTTCATTTTAGTGGACTTCTAATACAGTGATGTTTTACCTGTTCGCAGAAAGCAGAAGCCGAGGAGGTGGAACCAATGAGCGTAGATAGCAAGGCGTAAATCTGAACCAGCTCCCAATAATATAATGCTTTTCTTTTAATTAAGCAGTCACGATTTGGATGTTTTATCTGGCAAATGTGTTCTTGTTATGCATTTCAGTGGGAACGAATTGTTACTGACTATTAAAAATTTGCCAACCAGAAAAAGGATCGCTCCGGATTTGCGTTTGGGGGTCTTTTTAAGTGTAATAATGCCAATTAATTTCAATGCAGACTCATGCAAATGCAAACCTAAATCAGTTTTCATCAGGAAAACTGATTAATCATGAAGATTATGAACGTTGGATTGATTTATTTATAACTCGTACAAGTTTAAAACGTGAAATTTTCAAGCGAGGTTACGAGCAAGATACCGGATGAAGATGTAGTTTTGTACTTTAAAACAATGGTTAATTTAATTCTGAAGCTAGTAAATTTGCTTGTCGCACATGGAAGAAGATCATGACTCTGTTTTATGCTAATCCGTGCTCTAAATTATTTGAAGTCCATATAAGAAGTTTTGCCCACCCTGTCACCCGGTACCGAATGTATGAGGCGTATTAGGCCTAGTGGAGGATACACGAGCTAAGACGATAGAACTTTTACGACTGCAGGAGTGGAGTCGTCAGACAAGATGGTTACGAATCCTTCGCCCTATTGGGATGTTTAATGTCATAAATTGCGTTTTGATGGAATAGGTTTGTCGGTATCTCTAGAGACTCCACGTGCCACTGTGGCTAGAAGAGAGTATCGAGCATTATCCTATAGTAGTTTCCATTTCTGTATTCATAATTTTTCACTTTCATTTCAATGGGTTGCTTGCTAAGTCTAGCGTGTCGTGAATTGTCTTGCATAAGTTGCTGTCCTGATGTTTTTGGTTGATTTTTCCGCTGTTTCTTGTGGTTTATGTTTAAGTAAGGATTAGTACCTCCTTGACCAACTTGTGCTCCTATGAAGTTGAATTGCAACACTTTGTTATATTTCACTAAGAAACAATCAGTTGTGATACGACTCTTGTCAAGGTAACTTGCATCCCTGCTGAATTGCTTTGAATGGAGAGAAAGAAGTTGCTTTTAGGCTGCTCATTTGCTTAGTTAGGTTGTCAATCTCAACTTGCAATTTTGTCACCGTCTGTGGCAATAATTCCTTTTGGATCTACAAAGGTTGGTTGTTTCAATGTCCAAAAATAGTAATTGTATGTCATCTCTTCTAACAAATCTTATGCTGCTTTAACTGTTTTCCTCATGATTGTACACACCATGTCTATAACTGTGTACGTCTCCCAAGCCATGTAGAATTGCAAACTATAGGGATTTTTTAGTGTACACAATTTAGTACACGCCCATGTATCAAGCTGTGTATCTCCTAGAAACCTTAAAATTTACTTTAAAAAGATGTGAGAAGAGACAAAATTGAGGGGCAGACATTAGGTGGCAATACAAGAGGTAGAGATCATATAGAAGGGGCAATTTTGATCGAGAGAAGAGGAAAAACACGAAGAAATTATTGAAAGATCTAATAGAATACAATATCAAACCTCTACCTTACAAGAGCAGTCAATAAGAGATAAAGGGAGACTTAGAATTATGAACTTTTTGTCATTTTTCTTTTTGTTTATGTTTGATTACGTTTTCTATCATATGTAATTAAACATCTTTAGTGTCTAGGTAAGATGAACCCTAGTTTGTGTTATACCATGTTTTGACTCTTTTATTTAATGTAATTATTTTGATTGATCTATCGTGATTTAATTATGTGTTTAATATTTGTTCTAATAAATTCAGAATAATAGTACATAATCTGATTTCATAACATAGAGATTGAGAAATCTTGTATATAAATAGATCTACCATAATTGAAAGGAGTTTATTGCAAACCTAAAGATAGGTTGCCATAAATCCTTTAGATTAGGGTCAAACCTAACAGTATAATTTAAAAAATCGATAAAGCAATCTTAACACCTTTATCCTAAATAATATCAGATGATAATTCTAAGATTAGTTATTAGTAGTCTTAAATGAGTTATTGGCATACGATGAGAATTTTCACGGTCCAATAGTTATTAAAACAATTGCATAATAAAAGGTTAATTATTTAATTACATAATAAAAGGCCATTTATTAAAAGGTTCTTAGGGGGATTCATAACCTACATATTAATTCTTGATATTGATGGTTTTCTAAGTGATTTCTTATTTCTTTGTTCAATATTGTTGCCTAATTTATTTTATTTGCTTAAGTTTTATTTACTTTATTAAAAATTAAAATCAAATTTGTAGACTAGATAATAAGATAACGGTAATTACTAATACTCAGTTTGTACTTACCAGTACTAGCTACAACTATATCGTGCACTTGTGGTCAAATTAATATTGTTATAGAAACAATCAATTGAGTTTTTGACATTATTGTTGGGAATAACGATATTAGAAACACTTGGATGCTATTACTTTAGTCATTATTTTCTAATTTAATTTAATTTAATTTAATTTATTATTATATCTTTTTGTATTTTTAACTTATTCATTTAATTATCTTTTGATCTTCTCTACATTAATAGTATGTTTGTGGTTTATCCTAGGAATTAATGTTTAACATCATCACCACACTCACAATGAAAGGATGGAGCAAACAATACTCTTCTGGAAGTTACGATGTGTCTTTGCAATATGTAACATCACCATATAGAAACGAGAGGTTTCCTCACATGTGTTTAGCGGTTCAACTAACATCTATATTGTGTTGTGACGTTTATGGGAGTAACTATTACAATCATAAATGTCAAGCACCAACTTATATTTGGGAGCAACCAAGTATGTACAATCAATCTCAAGGTGCACCATACGAGAATAGTTACAATTGAGAATGGAGCAAGTCTTACACTTATGGATGGAATGATCATGCTTCAGCTGAATATTTATTGTACCAAGCACCTCAAGCTAAGGAGACAACTCTGGAAGATATGAGGTCCAATTTTATTCAAGAATCAATCATAATGCATTAAGAAACAGAGGCTTGCATACAAAATATGGTGAATTGGATCGACCAACTAACAAAGATAATATTTGACGAGATGTAAGGCCTATTATTAGAAATTATTATCTTTGTAAGATTTGACCCATATTTGCTAGTACTAGATACATATATATCATTCACTTGTGGTAAAATTAATATTGGTATATAAACAACCAATCATCTATCCTTGATTTCCCTAAGAAAATTTTGGATGGTTCCTCCATCCCAGATTGTATGTATTACTATATGGTTTATTCTAGGTCTAGGAACATTCCCTATATAATCCATATGCTCGGGTTGTAATGCCTGACAGTCTCGATTTAGATGTTTTAGCCATCATACCTCACACTACATAACTTGGAATAGTTTAGGATTCACAGTTAATCCATTGATCTTACTACTTAAGCTTCAAATAGGTTTGTTAATGTTATAATTGCATCAATGTCATATACTTATGCTGGCTTCCTAGGTCTTGCTCAAGATGAGTATCATTGATAATTGTTTATAGCCATGTCTTCAATGAGGTCTTCAGTTTTTTGGCATTTTATTGTTTAAAGTAACCCTAGCTATTGCATCTATCATCTTCTTCATGGTTTGATTGAGCCCATTGTAGAAAGTTTGTATTTGTATCCACAATGGTAAATCATAATGTAGGTAATTCCTCAACATCTCTTTAAATCTCTTTCATTTATATAATGTCTCTAAATCAGCCTGGGCATAAAAGGAGATGTCGTTCCTTGGTTTAGTAGTCTTGGTTTGCAAAAAATGCTTTAGAAGGAACTTCTCTAGCACTTGGTCCTAAGTAGTAAGAGATGATTTAGGCAGAGAGTATAACCATTGAGTTAGTTTACCCCTGAATGAAAATGAGAATAATCTCAACCTGATTGCATCATTATTGGCACCATTGATCTTAAAAGTATCATAATCCTATAAAATGTTGGTGATGTGTGCATTGGGGCCTCATCTCATAGTCCATCAAACTGGAAAGACTGTTGCACCATCTAAATAATACTTAGTTTAATCTCAAAATATTTGGTGTTCAATCGTTGGTCTCTTGATGTTAGACTCTGCTCCCATCAATTTCGATATTGCATAATCAAAAATAGTTCTTGGTTGGTCTGCTATAGTTCTAGAAGTCCTTTATTTGTCAATCTAACTCAAACTCTCTGAGTAAGGTTCTACAAAGATTTCTATAAGTTGTCCTCTCAATCTCTGGATGTTGATTAGATGCAATAGATTCCCTTAGGTCATAAACTAACCCTAAGACTTGTATAAGTAATAAAACTAAAGAGTTAATAAAATAAGTAAACAAATTAAAAACAAAGATTAATAAAGCAAGGTTTTCCTTAGATTCTAATCCATAACAATGACCCCAAAAACTTGATATGTGATTTGTTTTGTTTTAAATCATAATTTTATTGTATAGCTATAGCTAGCACTAGCAAGTACAAGTTGATCCCATAAGGATTACAAGTACTAGTAGTGGTCTCTTTTCTATTATATAACCATCAAATAAGAAGATGACTTAATTTAAAACTAAATTAAACTAAGACTCAAAATAGTAATGAATCAACACATATCTAACACAAAAACTAATTCAATATCAAATAACTAGTACTTAGGTAATGAATCCCTCTAAGATATTTTTGCATCATATAATTTAATTATCTATCATTAGACTATGGAAACCCCTATTTTATACTAATATCTTTCTTAAGAATATTATCAACTAAACCTGAATTGATTAACTGAGATCTCTTTTTAGTTAAAACCTTAAGATTAGATTATTATGATTCATGAATTTCTCTATTATGACCTATCTTTAGATTTGCATGTAACTCCTTCTAAATATGGTATATATATTCATATAAGAGGATTTTTTTCAATCTCAGTCATATGAAATCATTTGGAAATAACCTCTCTACTAGTTAGAGGTAAGGTTGCGTATTACTGAACCTCCCCAGACCCCAGGTGTTAGTGGGGTTTCTATTGGATGTTTTTGTAATCATATGAAATAAGAAATAGAACTAATATTCTAGATATATTAATTTAAGAATACAAGTATATATTTGAAGCTTAATGAATCAATCAATTAAATTGCATCAAATAAATAATTAACTTATAGTACCTATCCTAACTTAGGGTTCATCCTAACTTGGCACTAAACAAACTTAACTCCTAAACATAGAAAATGAAACAGACATCAAAATTTCAAGAGAGTAATTAGAAAGAAAAGAATTCATAGATATGTATATCCCCTTTCTCTCTAATAAAATCCCTTTGAATCCTTAATGAAAGTTTATTCTTTATCAGATCTCTTAAAGTATCTTCGTGTTTTCCTTTCCTTAGCTTCAAAATTGTGTCTCTAACTTTGACTTTGTCTATAACTTTCAACTTTAACCACCTTTATTTTGTGATCTCCTCATCATAATTGTCATTTATATTATGGAACTAAGGTGTTTGGATTATACACGGTCAATAACACTGTTAAAAACTATTTAAAATCATAACTTTACATGTTCATAGGAGCTTGTATGAGCAAGGAACACAGGCATGTATCTCTATGTAAGCATGTACATATTTATAGTGAGAGTGTCTCCAAAACAACTCCAGTTCTTCAGTTTTATACTACGATTTCTTTGAATGATTCTCCTTTTGATCCATAAAGATGATTGAAAACTAAAAATACACTTGACACAAAATAAATACCAAAAATAATATAAAACTCTCAAATAGCAAACAAAACACACTTAATATGAGAATAAAAATATAATACAATAATCGTTTATCACTAGGCTAAATAAAAATATATAGCAATATCTTAATTCAATCACAATTAATATTAATCTATTCAAGTAATGAAGAGGAACATGCTTAGCAATTAAGAATTATGCTCCAAAATTTGAGAGAGAAGTAATTATTTGACAAATTAAGCAAATGTGACTTTGGCTAAAGAAAGTTTGTTTACTCGGGCATATCATCTCTTTAGAAGGTATCAGGGTGGATCCCAATAAAATTGAGGTCATTATTAATTAGAAGTCACCTCAAAATGTGACAGAAGTGAGAAGTTTTCTTGACTTAGATAGTTATTATCGATGTTTTGTCAAAGGATTATCAATAATTTCTTCTCCAATCACAAAGTTACTTTAGAAAGGCATAAAGTTTGAATGGAATGATAGATGCCAAGCTAGTTTTAAACAGTTAAAGAAGATGCACAATGAAGCTCTAGTACTAACACATCTAACTCTAAGCAAAGAGTATGCTATGTACAGTGATGCTTTTAGGAATGGTCTGGGTTGTTTACTGATTTAAGAGGGGAAAGTGGTGGCTTATGCCTCGAGACAGTTAAAGATGCATAAATATAACTACCCTACATATGATTTAGAATTGAAAGTAGTGGTGTTTACTTTGAAAATTTAGTGACACTACTTATATGGGGAAAGATGTAGAGTATACACGAATCACAAGAGTCTGAAGTACCTGCTCACATAGAAGGAGGCAATGACATTGGCTAGAATTGATTAAAGACTATGATTGCATAGTTAAGTACCACCCAGAAAAGCTAATATGGTAGCAGATGTCTTGAGTAAGAAGTTTATTTTAGCACTATCATTACAATATAGTAGATGGAGATTTATTCCAGTTGCAGCTTTGATAGCTTAATTAAAAGCAAGTCTTAACTTGAGACAGATGATAATACATGCACAAAAGGATGATGCGAAGTTGCAATAAATTGTACAATTGGTGTAAGAAGGGAAATAGATTGATTTTGTAGTGAAAGATGATAGAAGTTTGTACTTTAAAAGTAGATTATGTGTACCGGCAATAAAGGACTTGAAGAAGAAGTTATTACTTGAAACCCATAATATTGTGTTCATCATGCATTATGGGGGTAACAAAATGTACTGGGAATTAAAACAACATTAATGGTGGCTAGGTATGAAGCATGATGCTATATATCTAAGTGTTTGGCTTATTAATAAGTGAAAGCTGAACATCAAATCTCATCTAACCTATTAAATCTCGTTCCAATTCCACAGTGGAAATGGGATAATATCACTATAGACTTTGTATCAAGTCTACCCTTCACATAGAGAAAGCATGATGCAGTATGAGTTATAGTGGATAGGCTCACCAAATTAGCTCACTTTATACCTGTTTAACTTGACTATTCTATGGATCGATTAGCTGAGTTATATGTGAATGAGATTGTTAGGCTAAATAAAGTCCTATTGTCAATTGTTTCTTACCAAGACCCATGATTTACCTTAAGATTTTGGAAAAGCTTGCAAGTAGTTTTAGGTACTCGGTTGAGCTTCAACACAACCTTTCACCCACAAACTGACGGACAATTTGAGAGAGTTATACAGGTGTTGAAAGATATGCTTAGAGCATTTGTTATCGAATTTCTAGGCTGTTGAGATATGTATATTCCTTTAATGAAATTTGCTTGCAACAATAGTCTTCAGTCCAATATAGGCATGACACCATATGAAGCATTATATGGAATAAAATGTAGATCCTTAGTTTGATGGAAAGAATTGACTGAGAACAAGATGATTGGGCCTGACATAGTCAAAGACACAGAAGAGAAAGTGAGCGTTATTCATTCGAAGGTTAAAATTGATAAACATAAATCATATGTTGATTTAAAGAGGAAAGATATTAAATATTCGATAAGTGACAAAGTTTTCTTAAAAGTTTCACCCTACAGAAAAGTGTTAAGATTCAGGTAAAAGGGAAAGCTTATTCCAAGATTTATAAGTCTGTATGAAATCCTTGAAAGGATTGACCCAATGGCATATAGGTTGGCTCTTCTTATGGAACTATCTATGTTGCATGATGTATTCCATGTTTTAATGCTATAGAGCTATTGATCAAATGATTCACATGTTTTATCTTTACAAGAAATAAAGGTTTGACCATACTTCTCATATGATGAAGAGCCAGAGGAAATCCTAGCTAGAGAAGTGAGACAATTAAGTAATAAACAAAATCCTCTTATAAAGGTGCTCTGACAACATTGTGGCATTCAAGAGGCAATTTGGAAACCCGAATCGATGAAGAGAACTCAGTACTCATAGCTATTAAATATAGGTGTGAATTTTGAGGACGAAATTCTTTTAAGAGGGAGAGAAATGTAAGGCCCCTATATATACCCTAGAAGCATTATAGTATGTGTTGGGTGTATTAAAGAGTGAACAAAAAGAATTAAGTGTATCTAAGCATAGTAAGTGACATAATGGTAATTAATTTAAAAGACAAGCATAAATTGGTAATTTCTTCATTTAGGCATGGACATGAATACTTATATGTGAGTTATGGACTAGAATGAAATCAATTGATGACTTTATATGTCAATGTGGGAATTAAAGAAAGAAGGAGGACTAAATGTGCAAATTTGCCAAAAATCAACATATGGACTAATGAGATTGAAATATGTGTGTAAGACTGTAAACTTCTTCAAGTGGGGAGTAGAAGAGTGAGGAGAGGGGAGAGGGGAGAGGGACATGGATGGAGTGTTTTAACTCCAGAAATTTCTCTTCTCACCTCCTTTCCAATCCATCTCATTATCACATCATTTTGTATAAGGAATCAAACTAATCCTAGGTGAAAATCAAGGTAAAAGTTTCTGGCTTTTCTCATCTTCATCTTTCTTTCTTTACTTATGAAGAACTAAAATTATAAGGATGGAAGTGAGATTGAGATGTGTATTTGTGGTGTTTCTAGTTAGTGAGTCTAGTAAAGCCAAAGAGGAAGGGAAGGAAAGGAATTAGAAGAACTACTTTGCCAATTTTAAGGTTTGGGACTACACTTAGTCTAATTTCTCTTTGTGTGTATGTTTGAATGGATACAAAGATTTATTTGGATGTGGAATAGTTGTTGGGATGATGCTTTGGTGTTATTTTGGTGTTACCTTACATTAAATTGGTTGAATATGATAAGAGAGTATCGTGTAGTAGAATTTTATCTAGGGTTTGTTGAACCAGTCACATTGTTTGGGTCACAAGCTATAGACCTCTAAATTGGGTGATTTTAGTTGCATATGAAAACTAAGACATAAAACTAGAAATCTCTATAAGATACTATAACTTAATTCTAGCTTTATAACATTGAAAATTGAGATTGAAAATGGCAACCTGATGTTGTTCTTTTTTGGAGCATCATGTGATTTTTGGTATATATATCATGATTTAGAAGTCAAAATGGCTTCATTTTTAGTTCCTTAGAAACTATAGACATATGGGAACAAACATTCAGAAGACTTCAAAACCTATTTTGAACTTTTTTATATGAAAAGTTCAGAGAAAATGGAGGTTTGAATTATGGGTAAGGGATACAATAAGAAGGAAATTGCACTATTTTGAGTTTGTTTTTATTTTCGATTTTTGCTAAATCATATCTGAACCTTTTTAAATATATATGAAACTTTTCAAATACCTAGAAGTAAATGAAATATGACTTACTTGATGTGAATTGGGTGATTAAACATTTGAATTTAAGGTTGAGCATAATTCATACTAAAGAAAATTTACATGTACATAAGTGATTTGTATGCATATTTATTGTTCATATGTACATGATACGATTATACAAGTGTGATTTTGATACCCTTCTAATGGTGATAAGTCATGACTCACATGTATGAATTCAAATACATATTTTATGAATTGAAATGTACATCATATGATTTGTCAATATATGAATTGTGAAATTAGCAAATGGTTAAAGGAAATCTTATAGTGTCTACACTATTGTCTTGGTAGTGGATAGATAGACACGCCGATAGAGTTACAGTGCAACCGCTATAGTTTAACACTAATGTGTAGTCACGAGACTATAGTGTCTTTATAGTTCGATGCCTTCGACCATCCACAATTTGATACTTTATCCACAATTTTGATATCTTCAAATATCCATAGATCCCGTTATCTACACCCATATGACAACATAAATAATTAGTATTGATAAGCATTTGCATTTGTATTAATAATTTGTTTCAATGAGTGTTGAATATCAATGTTTGGTTCATGAATGTGAATTTTCGGTATATGAGTGTGATATTTCTGAATGTGTGCTCTTAGCAGATGACTGTTGTGAGTGATCATCCAAACTAAATTTTTTCTTTCCTAAGCTTTCAAACTTAGGATAGGTGTTAATCTGTATAGGTATAGGTCATAAGAGTGAGGTATAGAGAACATCTATAAGGACCAAGGCCAATAATTAGGAGTAAAAAGTATCTTTAGAATGTGTTCTAGTTTAAGATGATTGTACATGTAAAAGAGTAAAGGAATTCGTATGTTTTCTTTTTGGATTATCATGTAACTATAAAGATGTAATATTACTTTTAAATGATAATGTTAAGTGATGTGAAATTTTGTAATGTGTATAGGTATATCATTGAATATAATTGTATGTCATTAATGTATGTACAAAAAATGGGTTATCACGTATATAGATTATTCTAGATTCTATATAGGGGTGTAACAACTATAAACATAGAAAATAAATAATTCATAGATGGGACATTTACCTTCACTATAATTTTTGTCTTCTTCTTAACAATGTCTAGAATAAAGAATAAAGAGTCTAATTAAAATGAAAAATTCCAACTCAAACTTTTAGTTAACAAATTTCTAAAAGAGATAGTAATTTAATTAATAATAATAATGGAATTATTTTTTTAAGTTTTATCCTAAAAAGGTTACGAACGTGTTATTTGCGAGCCCGACTATGTCTTCGTGGACTTGTACTTGGGCCTACCTTATAAATGCGAAACTGATAAAGATGGAACTGATATCAGGGTTTAAGTTTTTACTGGTGCAAGACTAAGACACTGTAGTCGTCACCTTGCCGTCAGCGAAGATGGGTATGAACGATGGATTGGTTGCCCCTATTTCTGTATAACGATGATGCCATTCTTATTGTTGTAAGATGGGTTTTGATGGATTATCTTTGTAGGTATCTCCAGGGACTCTATGCACAAGAGGCGTGCTACTGGTGGCAAGAAGAAGGCCTGGAGGAAGAAGAGAAAGTATCGTACATTATCCTGTTGTCTGTTAATCTCGTTTCAGTATTAATAATACGACTTGTTTTCATTCACGTAAAGGGTGGGATTGTTTCATTTCATCTGGTCTGCTTTTGGGTTATTGCAGTATCTTAGAAACGGTTAGTGGTTGAATGAGTGTTACGGCAGTGATAGAAATTGGTTTCATGGTCGTAGACTTTACTCGTGTTTTGTCTTGCAAAAGTAATTATTGTCTGATTTTGTCTTGCAGCTTCTATTATTCTTGGAAATTGAACCCACTTGTTAATGTTCGCCTTTGCTTCTTGTAGCTTGATGGGTTTGTCATATAGGTTCCCTAGCAATTAAAAATGATAATTCTTTAATTTCTACATAGGTCTCAGTAGCCTTTATACATTGATTTTACGTGATTATATGTGTTCATGTGTCAAAAGGTCCAAGTTTCATCCACATATTCAATATCTAGTTCTCTTGGCTTGGCTTAATGTTATTAAATTTTCTGTATCATTTTCCCAGTCTGTTTCTTAAGGTCTAGAAAAGTTGTTTATTTAACTTAGTTTGTATCTGAACCAGGGTATAGGTAATTGGTTATGATTATAGCAAGGAATTTCAAAGGAAGATGAATTGTCGTTATTTGCATTCTGTGCTTTGATTTTTCTTTGCCCCAATCATAGGAGAATATTCTAAATATGCTGATGTCATTTCTAACATTATTTCTCCCTTCTATCTAGATATGAACTTGGTCGTCAATCAGCAAATACCAAACTCTCAAGCAACAAGACTGTGAGGAGAATTCGTGTTAGAGGTGGTAATGTCAAGTGGAGGGCCCTGAGATTGGATACTGGGAATTATTCCTGGGGTAGTGAGGCTGTCACCCGCAAGACTCGCATTCTTGATGTTGTTTATAATGCCTCAAATAATGAGCTTGTTAGGACCCAAACTTTGGTGAAAAGTGCGATTGTTCAGGTGGATGCAGCTCCATTTAAGCAATGGTACCTTCAGCATTATGGTGTTGACATTGGTCGGAAGAAGAAAGTTGCTGCTAGAAAGGAGACCACTGAGGTAATTTTAGTTTCAGGAAACATTTGATCTCCAGTTATGGGAAATAAATAACTGGTCAGTTGGTCTTGTCTGGATTTGTGAAATATTGATTCTCTTCATCTGTCTTACAATAATCTTGTTTTGCTTTTTTGTAACAAATCTAGCTGTATTCATAAGTTATGGCTCAGACCTTCATACAAGGTTTAAAGTTTAGAATTCTTGCTGAAGCACATGCTCTAATTGTTCAGCATATAGGTTAATACCTAAATCATCTGATATGTCATTTTCTTCCTTTTCTGCATTTTCTGTGGGAAGTATCTTTGACTTGGGATCTGAAGTTGACTTGTCTCTGTGAAATTAATTGCATGTTGGCTATTTGACCAGTCAATGCATTTTGTGGACCATATTTTAGGGTGTGTTCTAGTGCCTTACTTCGGAGTGGTACTTGTTTATGTTACCATTTAAACTCAAGCAGTTTCTAAAAATTCTTGAGTTCACTGGTCTAGGTGAAAACAAGCATGTAACTTGGGACTGAGATGTGTGTTTGATAGGTTCTCTTAATTTGCATGTCCATCTTGTTTAAATTGGTAACTATTTCCCATATGTTACCAATTATGCTTACTTTTGTAAATGTACCTGATGCATACTAAGAAATAACAAGCTATTTCCACTGAGTGGATGATGAGGTTTGATTTTTAGACTTTATCACTTGTTGAATTGACCGTCATTTTCACTCTTATGATGTGAGTTTAATTTGTATCAGCTTGATTGTGGATGCATTTCATATTCTATTATTGAAATATCTAGTAACTTCTTGTCAATTTGAAAGTGGGTACATTATTAGTATTTCCTTTTTGATTTTTCAGAAGATTTTCATCTATATGACAATTACAGGATGGAGAAGCCACTGCTGCCCTTGAGGAAACCAAGAAGAGCAACCATGTAGTCAGGAAGCTTGAGAAACGCCAAAAGGATCGCAAGCTTGACCTTCACATAGAAGAGCAATTTGGTGCTGGTAGATTGTTAGCTTGCATCTCATCTCGCCCTGGTCAATGCGGCAGAGCAGACGGGTGAGTTAAATGCAATGTTAAAATTCTCTGGTCAAGGTTGTTCCTAAAGTTGATATGCCTCAAAATTTAACTGTCAGGTACATATTGGAGGGTAAGGAGCTGGAGTTCTATACGAAGAAAATCCAGAGGAAGAAGGGCAAGGGTGCTGGTGCTGCTTAAACATGATTTTGGTTACTTTAACATTAAGAGCAAGGATGTGATAAATTAGTGTTGGTAAAATGCTCTTTCTTGTTGGGGGATCTGTTTTTGTAGACCCAAGTCATTCCTTTTTGCGCCTTGTGATTTTGTAGTTCCTATTGATTATTACAACCTTAATGGTATGCTTTTCTTCCATTTCCTTGGAAATAATTACAACCGGTGTTATATTCTTCCTTGTCCTGGTCATATTCAATGAACAAGAAGCAATGAGATGTCCGCTTTCTACAAATCTACAGGGGATCCACGACCTTTCTTTTTTCCTGTCCTTGTTTATTTTTAATGTAATTACACAGCTAGACAGAGCTAAGTGTAGTTTAGCTTAGTACTAATTTTAAGAAGATGAGAGGAACTACACCGAACAAGTATATATCAGTAAATAAAAACAAGGACTAGTCGATGCAATCGTTGTATGGGACACGAAAAATCATAAACAAAAGATCTGTCCCTTTACATTTGAATGTAGGGAATTGTTGTTTGAAACCAAAAAATACAGACGAATTGAATCCATACGTGGGTTGAAAACCCACCTCTTTTGTAAGTTCAATTCACGCTATCATTTCGTGAATTGAACTCCTTTGGCTGCTATGTTTTTTTTTAACACTTAAATCCAATAAAATCAAAAGTTAACCCTATCACATCAGACTTGTCTTGACTTGACGATGTGTTTTATGTTTATGTGGAACTATCTGCCAATACTTAGCCGTGTATTCTTCTATACCTTTAGCTTTATTTCTTAACATGGAAATTGAAAAGCTATAGAATTTTCAAATGTATGTATAATTTTTCTATTGTGTAATAAATGAGAAAAATGTTTTGCATTCTTTGGTCTAGTAGGGGCACGATATATGAATAATAGTCTTAGGAACCCTATGCTTATTTTAATGGATCATGTTGTTAGGTGAACGAAGTAGTTGGGGGGAATTATCCTTTTGATTTTCTGGATTATATTATAATAGTAAGGTTTACGCATGAACAAGGAAAGGAGATACAACAAAATATTTGTAAAATAAATGATAGAGCATAAAGATTTCATAAAATCTCCAAAATCTTTTCGTTAGTAATTTATTAAAAAATTTAACTGATTTGATCAATTGAACTATAAAAATCTTGAATTGTCTAATTTTTTAATTCAGTTTTAACTTTCTAATTTAATTTATTTTAATAACTTTTGTTGTTAAAAATTGATTAATTTATTAATTAATCGTTCATTTTTAAAAATTACTAAGTTCTTATAAACTAAAATAAATCAATTAATTTTTATTCAATAATCTTGTAATTGATGTTTATAAGTTGTTCTATGTAAATGTGAATGTTTATTAGTTAATAACATTATTTTTTAGTCAGGGGTAAATGCGTCATATGAAATAATTGAATTCAATTATAATATTATTGGATTTGTTCCAAATAGTGTAATTGAATTCAATTATAATATTATTAGATTTGTTCTAAACAATGTAAATTGAATTCAATTCAATCTCATTAATGTAATTGAATTCATTTCGTTAATGAATTCAATTCAAAAGTTTTTAAACAGGCTGTAAAAGTATCAAAATGGTTGGTATTAGAGCGGACGATCCTCCAAGGTAGCATGATGGCTGAAATACAAGGGGAGCGGAGGTAAGACTGTTAGAAGAAGGAATGAAAAACCTTCAAGAGGGACAGATGCGAAACAAAAAAGAAATCAATGTTATTATCTATATTCTAGCAACTTATGCAGAAGATGGGGAAGGAGACCTCAGAAGTGATGTCATGAAATTCAGGCAAGCCAGGAAACTACACCCTTCCAACCAGATTTAGTAAGCTAGATTTTCTGACCTTTAATAGGAGTGAGGAGAGAAGTTGCATATGGAAGGTGTAGCACAAGAATGGTTTATAATTGAGTTAATGAACCATAAATGTTCTTCAAATAAATGGAATTTAATGATTTTTCCAACTACCTTATAAATGTGTATTTATTGTTCTTTAAATGATTGAGAATGTGCCACATGTTGTTGTCTGTGAATTTTGGGAATAAATTCTAATTGCTTCACAATTGTTGTATTTGTTGCTTTTGAATGAGTTGAGAAATGGTTTTATGCTTGGTATAGGAATGTGGTTGATGAATTGTGAAATGATGATGGGAATGCATATGAAATATGTCATGTGCATGACACACAAGTTTTAGAAATGTACCATTTGGGCAATTGGTTTTCAAGTTATGAATTACATATTATGTGGGTTTGTGGTGGTCTGTTCTATCAGTCAAGTGCACTTGTCTAAAGGCTTCTCCCGCCTGCCTGCTAGTGGCATAGAGCTCCTTCACAGACTCCCTTAAGTTCACAATTATGTAAAACAATTATATGGGATTGCGATAGTACATTTTGTTCACGGCTACAGAAGACTATTTTATAGAATTATGTTAGTATGTTCTGTTACGGACTACCCAAATCATTCTGATGTGTTTATGCTTATATGCTTAGTGGATAAGTTTGATGAATATGCGAATTATGTGGTTTGCAAATTGGTTGATATGTTAAGAATTTAAGAAGTATGTGTTTCATGGATTTCATATGAATTTGCTTTGATCATGAATGTTTCAAATGGTTTTGCTTGTTACCAATTATAAAACTGTTATTCACGAGCTTTACGCTTACCCCCATTCCTTCCCATCTACAAACGATGAGCAAGATATCGAGTGATTGAGTCGAGAATCAAGGCATCACTCTAATTTGCATATTTTGTTCTTTGAAGTTCAATTATGCAAAACAAAGCTTTAGTCACATTTTGAGAAATTATTGTTCTTATAAATTTTGTATTTTGGATTATGTTATAAGGTGGCTCAGAGTGCCCACTAAAACATTATAAAACTCTTATTTTTGATGTGAATAAAATACATATACATTATGCTTGTTAATGGCATTTCAAGTCTTTACATTGATAATTTCAAGTTAGGATTTGTGTTCTGGCTTTGGGGGAAAAACTGCACTAATCTAGAAAGAATTAGACAAAGTTGTCTTCATGAGAGTTGTATCTTGTCTTTCTAGCTTTCCAACAATATAAAATATGAAATTTTTCGATATTGGTGTTAATAGATATGATTGTTTAAGTCGGTGATGTTGCATAGGTTATGTATACCGAATACTAGAGTTTATGAAGTGATATCGCACTAGGATTGCTCGATTTGAGAAGATTATGAGTAAAAGGGATGCTATGATGGATTTAGGATCCATTGGAGAGGTTTTGGAGAGGGAAATTTTAGCAAGACCCGAAAGTTACACGATCAAGTCGTGTATATTCACACTGATCGTGTATTCCTGATGTAGAAAAATTGCCAGACCCGTGGGTTACACGGTCTGCATTTTTGAACCTCCAAATGAAATCGCTAGACCCAAAAGTTACACAATCTGATCGTATATTTTCTCACGGTTTGTGCTTTGTCCAAATGATAGAACTTCACTTCAGAGTCTTCTCAAAAGTTGTAGATCTAGAAGTCCTCTTTTAAACTGTCTAAGAATGAACTCAATCCGACATCCGTAGTGAAAGTTATACTCATTGTCCTAAGGTTGGTTCAACATGATTGAGGACATGAGCATGGTTGATTCTTTTGACTATAACTTCATAACCCGACCTCCAAATTAAACGATTCTTGAAGCAATATATTCCTAAGACGTTTAGTAACCTTTGCTTCAAGAATCGCTTAACAATCAATTATGACCCATCACAAAAAATGGTTTAATATAGGGTCAAAGTCCATAATTTAATTATTTAATAATCAAAATTTCATAATATAACTTGAATTAAATCCATAAAGTTAGGCCTAAAATCATTTAATAACATAATGTAATCAACTAATGGCCCAAAGGTCCAAAGAAACATAAATATTAATTAATTGGCCAAAGAAGCAAGACATATGCACGCGTTAGCATCTGCTCCTTTGGTCATATGACACAAGGATGCTCATCTTCCTCAATGTTGATTTCGTTTTTTTGTTTTTATGTTTAATACCAAAAACCATTTGTTTCTTACCCAGAGCATCTCTTGCTAACATAAGAGTAAGATACAGAGGATCGACGTTTGTTTTTTTAATATATATTTTCGATTCTCTCTCTATCGTCTCTTACTTTCACTCTAACCCATAACATAAGCATGTCTTTTACAGGCATTGAATGGTTGGGATAGTTTTTAGGCCAAAAACATCAAGACGTTATGGGAAGTGAAAACCAAAATCAAATGGTTATGTTGTTTCTTTTCCCAAGCTAAAACTATCCCAAGCCTTACCTTTCCAAGCATGGCATCATAATTTCGATTCTCTCTACTATGTATTTCTCTTACTGTAACCCATACATATTACATATCATCATCGAAATAAAGCAAGCAATTTATGAGATACAACATTATAATCACAAATACAACAAATAACCACGGTGGACGACAGACAATAATAATGCAACACCCATGGCTCTGATACCAATTATTAGATCGATTGATTTTTACGTACCTGTATCTATGACAATTTTTGCAAGGATTTAATTCCTTCTCTTCTTCTTCCTTTGATTTGTATCTTCAATGGTATAGATAATGGTTCAGATAACCTTTCAATAAGTTTCTAAAACTTATAAAGTCTTTGACCAACCATCATGTTCTTTCATTTTAAAAGAGAGAGGAAAAGAGTCTTTGACCCATTTGAGATCGATTATTTTATACCCAATAATCATTATCTTGGTGCTTTTCATTGAACTCAAACTATAAGTCGCATAGGCCATTAAATATTTTAACATAAAGTGCCACCAAGTCTGCAAGAATTTCAACTAGAAAATGCAAGGTTTGAGTTTCACTACTGAAGCATTTTTCACTAAACTGGGAGGTTGCGATATGGTCTTG